>JACXGM010006998.1:0-31556 GCA_016801145.1 Umbra pygmaea | reverse complement strand
ACTTAAGCCTGTCAAAATAACTAACCGAAATCCAACGATCATATAATTAGAAGACGATTATATAATTTCACCTTAAAGTTTTCTTCTTCATTGGCTCCTATGGCGAGGAAAAGGCTTAAGGTGATTTAATATACCTAAACAACGATCAATATTAACCAAATTTCTGTCTCATATTGCTCATCATAACCACTGAAAATTATAAAAACAACTAACCCAAATTCCAATTATTTTATATATTTTTTATTTTGCTGATCCGAAAAATGATCCGATCCGTGACTCTGATCCGAAAACCGATCCGATCCGTGAGTTTCATGATCCGTTGCACCCCTAATTACCAAGCAGTGCCGGCCCAAGCGTTTTGGGGGCCCTAAGGAGAATTTGATTTGTGGGCCCCCTTTTACCACGCGGAGTCCCCTGTGCACTCGATTGGTGGCCCCTTGGTGGCCAGGGGGCCCAAAGCAGCTGCTTGGTTCGCTTATGCCTGGGGCCGGCCATTTTACCAAGGCTTCTTGGATCACACTGGAAAAGATATTCCTACGGCGCACTGGGGTCAACTGTGTGCTTGGAGGTGTCACCATTGTTGGGTCCTCTGGTCTTTTCACTGAGTTGTAAGGAGAGCTGGATCAGTATGAGAAACAAACGTGGCAAAGCCAGCACAGCTGCCGATTGGACACGGTGAGTGCAGCTCACAGATGTAGCCAGCAATGGATCGCCGTCTCTGCTGACGAGAGCTGGGGCGCTCTACCCTAAGTGTCACTAAAGTGCCTTAATTAACTGCTCTTATCCAAGAGCATTTGTGTGACTATAATACTAAAGGATTTCCAGTCCTTGTCAGCTCCAACAATAAATTGTTGGTTTATATAAATATTTATGAGATACCAGTATGCTTATTAAGTGGGATCTTGAAACCTCAATGCAGGTTTTCCTGTCAGTTTGAATTTGATTGGAACCACTTTTTTCTCAGTTTCACTTATGGAAGTGTGGTATGCTCTCAGACCTTTACCTGTGTCGTACTAGCATTCATAGATTAATATTGTTTTTCTCAGTTCTGCGGCTGTGTTTGGTCCTCTAGTATTCATCAGAAGGTTTTGGTGACGTAGGACCCTGAAAATATGGCATCATAGATACCACACAGAGCCTCAGCTGTGCCTGTATGTCTGTGTCAACGTACAACACGCAGGCAGGCTGCTGGAAAAGGGTGAACAGCAAACGACCCAGATTGTGTAGGTAGTAGCTGTGGAATTCAGCCAGTCAGTATTTGACTTCCTTAGTGTTTCTATATGCTTTTTCCATGTCACGAACAAAGAAAAGCTGTTCCGTTTCAGGTGCTTTATACTGCCTGTTGAGTGTGGGGGGGGGGCCACTTCTCAGTGCATATAATTAACCTTATCAAGTTAGGCATCTAGATGATTCTAGGTGAATTTGAAGCGGCTAGATGAGAAGGGATTTGTCTGGACGGGTTGTTTGTGTGTATTGTACGTGTGCACACTTTCATGTGTTGAGTCCGCGTACGAAGCTCGGTAGATAGTATGTCATCTCCGGCTGGTTAAATTTAGAGGCAGCCCCTACACGCCTGTCAGCGTTTTCACCTCAGCAGCTGCTGAGTCACATGTGAAGAGTAACCAGAGCCTCTCTGGCCAAATGACTGACCGCTCACAAATCCTCACAGTCAATCTGCCATTACAAGACTAATTACATTGACTTTCTTCACTTATCCTCTTTAGCTCCTAGTGGAGAAAAGGGCCTCCACTCCCCCGTTTACACTATCTGGGCCTAGTGTCTCCTTAATCACTCATCCATATTTACTACTCGTTTTATGCTGCTATGTCTTTTCTGTCCCAGTGCGTTTTAATAGCACAAGTCGGGCCAGGGCAGCTCTATTTTTAACGTTTACCCTCCATCTCTGTGTGACTAAGTGATCATGTTAGGCCACAGCCTGACACGATCTCGAACAAAAGAATGCTGTTCGCTCGTCTTCCTCTGTACTTTGAGGTCACATCCTTACTCTTTTGTCTTTGACAATCTCTTTTGTTCTGCTGACGTTCAGTGTTACACAACTTATTGTTGTGCACAGCGACAAACAGCTCATCAACGAGGGTGTGCCAGAAAGCTGATTTGTGAGCTTTAAGTCGAGTTAAGCTCCACCTCTGCACCGAACCGACACTTGCCGGGGTGGGGGTGGGGGGGTCGACAGGAGTGTATGGCTTCTGCCGGTGTACGTGAGTCAAGTAGATTTCTGCTTGTCAACATCATACGCTGTAAGCTAGCTAGTACTGCCAGTCCGCATGGATAATCCACACAGAGGATGGACACTTTGGTGTTGATTGATGTGCTTTAAATGTTAACAGTGCAAATGTGAGAAAGAAAATTGTAAATGAGCAGGCCTCAGGCATATTGTCAAATCTTCTGTAATCTTAATTTCACCTGAGCTGGGGTATTAGGTATTGTGGCATTCCTTCACTTTCTTCTTTGAATTACATTTCGTAATATTCCTCAAACGTCTGCCCACAACAATTATTCTCTTAAAATGTGGATGATTTATCCGTGTTTGCTCTTCTCTCTCTCTTTCCACCTTCTTATTAAACAATACAATTACATAGGTTCAGTTATCGTTATTGTCAATAAAAAAAAAAAGGTTGAAAGCCTGAATGAACCCGAGTCCCAAACTCACTAGAGGCCTGACGTTTCCTGCCAAGGTCATTATGTTTTCCCCTTTCCCTCCAAACGCTATGGGAAAAGTAGCAGCAGCCTGTCGGGCACTCGAGTGAACAGTATTTAAAACAATCTGCGGATTCCTGGTAGGGGATTGAGTTCATTGTTTTAGTGAGGAAGGAAGAAAGACACCAATACAGGCAAAGAGCTACAGAGGAGAGGCAGTAGAGGGAGACCCGAGACGACCCCGTGGCCTGGCCAGTCAGCCATTACTGTGAACTCTGAGGTAACACTCGCTCTGGCAAAGGTCACCATTCCTGATAGATGGATTTATTTTTACTGGTTTGCACATCAGAACGGCTCGCCGAAATCCAGACATTCCCTGTGTGTGTGTGAGGGGTTGTTAACATAAAGCCCCAACATCTGGTTCTGATGGAGACCGTTGTATGAATAATGATGAAAAAATAATGAGGCCCATTCTCCCGAGTCAGGATGAAGTAATGATTATCTATAATTCATTGTTCTGCAACTTTGTTTGTTATTATGTGTTGGCTTCGTCATTGATTTCTCCCTGCAGTTATACAGCACACGTTCGGCACGCTACTGTATGTACAGTACATTTTATAAATTTTAAAGCGTTCACCTATCAAACTATCCACACTTAGTAACAACACAAATTCCAAGACACACCGACTGAAATGTTCATTTACATTGCCTCTGCTGGAGTGTGAAAGTACCCGGGCATGTCGGTAGTGTGGTTTTGGGTAAAGTGCAGCTGTAGACGTTGTTACTGTTTATGATCATGTGAGGTTGGGTATCAGCATCCTGTGAGACTTGCACAGGTGGGAGGAGGGAGATGTGGGGGGGCGTAAAGGAGCAGGGGCGTTGTGCCCACTTCCTGTTGAAATACAGTAAAACAGTTGGCTCTGGACCAGATCAACAGCATTTGCCTTGTGGTGGCTGTTCGCTCTCTCTGACTCGCAAATGGCTGCCTGTGGAGAGGCATTGTGGGGCGGTGTGGCATGTAGTACCTTGTGCGTTTTGTGTTTTTTTAAATATTTCTTAACAGTATCGTATCAAAGAAAAACACAACTGCAACAGTGAACATCCATGACTCCCAGTCGAGAATGACCTTCACGCTAATGTTGTCAGAGTCCTTTACAAATAACCTTTGAAATTTGGCACATTCTTTTTCAAGGGAAGAAAGAAAGTTGAAATTCTATCATAACTGCAATGGATATTCCCTTATATACACACTTATGGAATCTAACCACAAAATATAGTTCAGTAAAATCCACCTTGGTAGTTTGAGACTTGGAATGCAGCTGTAAACCAGAGTATTCTCAACCTGTCCTCTTGTCATCTATTAGTACTGTCCTGTCTACTACCTTATGAACAGATACAGCCCTGTACAGTATAGTAACTGCTTTGAGGTGCTTTTTAAAGCAGTCCTGACACAGTCTGTGTGTCATTTGCTGTGGACATTCTCTGGGTTAATCTGTCCACTGCTCAGAGGTGAGTAAGTAGACAGGTTAATTTGCTTGGCCTGACATGATACCTGATCTGTCTGTATTGCCAGCTCAGTCATTTTGAGGGCAATCGGTGAAAGGTCAGTTAGTGTAGGTTGTGATTAATATATGTAGTCTAAGATTGATTATTTAAATAATTCACAAGTTTGTCAGCTATTTAATTTGATTGGTTTCATAAAACAAATATTAAAATTTAGACCAAAGCCTGTTTTTACAAAGTATATCAGAGATAGTTTTACAATGCTGTTAAAACCAGGAAAGTTTAGTGGGTTTAGGACGTTGTTTGGTCTCAGTCAAACTCGGTGAGGTAGGAGGGATATCAATAAAGCTGTTTATTTGAACGGAAATATTGATATTTGGGACAGAATGAGTCATTGCAACCTCCAGACAACCATGGTGAATGTTACTGTACAACAATAATTTTGTCATTGCACTTTTTTACTGACATGATCCATCCCAGGCCACTCTTAATAAAGTTGGCATTGCATCAAAATATTGGCATGCATAAACTTTTTTCCTACATTGGCTAACTTAATGGAAAGGCCAACATTTGTGCCCTTTAAACGACCAGACATTGCCCTCTACACTGGAGCTAACATCAGTGATATAATCAGAAGAAAATGTATATTTTAATGTTAGCCGAAATATGCAGGCACATCACAAGTAATGATGTGTGAAATCATTGCCAAAATGTGTGTGAGGTAAGTGATCTTGACTGTATCTTTGGTTTAATCATATGAAAAAGTACACAGATTATTTTATTTTTTTAATTAAAAAAAATTGCATGGCTATGGCACAGTAACAGTTGACTCACTGACTTTATTTTATCCATACTCCCGCTGGAAAAAGCTCATGAGGTGTCCTAAATACTTGATCATTTTTCTTGGCATTGCTTAAATCCCTGCTTCATTTTTATCACACTAAGACATACCGATAGTTGGTTTGTCTTTAGTGTTTTGTTAAAGATATTTTGGGGGTATATTTATTATTTTAATTTATACAGTAGTATTGGCGCAGATTGGATACGATAGGTGGATAGGGAGTCAGACTTGTAGTTGGAAGGTTGCCGGTTCGATTCCCGACAGTGCCAAATGTCATTGTGTCCTTGGGCAAGGCACTTTACCCTAAGTTTCTCCTGGGGTATGTCCCTGTACTATGGGCATCAGCTAAATGTAACATATAATAAGTAAATGCTTTAGCTCTTTAGAGAGCAAGTATGTTGACGGAAACAAATAGGAAGGGCACGGACGGTTAGATGAGCCGAGACTTGAATCTCCTTTGACAGGGGACATGCATTTGCTGGAATAGTCCATGAAGAGCTTAGACCGCCACACTACACTGTGGCACTAATTATAGAGTGTTTTAATGGGAAGGATCTGGATTCAAATACATACATATTCATACCCTGCCGGCATTTCAACATTGATTCACAGGTGAATCAACGTAGAGACCAAGGTTGAATCAACTTTGAATTATGTTTTGTTTTTGCAATATGAAACAACGTTGATATTGTTTCAACGAAATTTCAACGTTGATAAAGAAGTGTTTTTGTTAACCTTTTTCAACCATGTAGCAAAAAACTTTATATCAACGTTGTTTCAACGTTGAGACAACAACTGACATTATTTCAACCATATCGCAACGTTGGGTAATGTCTTTTTCAAACTATTAATTTTCTGTAAAGTTGACCACAAATCCTAAGGTGAAAACTGGATGTTTTTGATAAGAAAGATGGGGGACAGCTCCTTGCATTTTTAAAAAGATAATTATTTTAAGTGTGGAATATTCTGTTTAAAGTTTTCATTTCATTTCTAAATATATGTTTCTAGAGCTTAATGTTCTTGTAAACAGCAATTCAAGTTTGCATAGTCATACACAAATGTCTTCATTTTTTACTTATCACCTTTGATTTTTTGATAGACTGGTGGAGATGTTGAACTGTATATTGATGTGTTTATTTGGAGCTTATGTGTACGTTGACTTTCTCAGCCTATCAAGGGTAATGCCTGTGGCTGCTTGCCTGCACTACAGAAAAAGACAAGGGTATCAAAATAGAATTCATGTCTTATTTCAAATTTATGGGAGACAAGATACATGAAAATACAAAATGTATGTTTCATATAGCAATCATAACTGTTTCTACTGAAAACCCTTAGATCGTCGTCAACGCACAATATGTTAAAACTGGATGAAATCGCCTGATAATGTTGTGCTGTAATACATTATCAGCTGTGTCTATTACCCCGTCAATAGCTTTTGCCCTTTTCCACAAGTTTTTCTTGAGCCATTCCTCACGATATTGCAGTGTGGAAGAGAGGGAGGGGAAAGAAATAATTCTGATCGATAGTGAGCGGCTGAACGGCTTTAGTAGCCGCAGTTTAGATGGATTACTGTAGCTCAGCATCCTTTTATCTCACGCTGTTTGTGTCTGGAGGGGAGGAAGCAAATTGGTCCCCATTATGCTTCGCAAGCAGGTTGAGATTAGCTTTGCACTGGCCTACTGTATTAGTCATTAAACAGTGATCATATAATACTAGTTTATATCAGAGTTTGAACAAAGTGCAAATAGGCTAATCCACTTTGGCTTCAAATGGTCATTTTGTGTAATATTCTGTGCATATTTGAAAATTTGTTATCTTATCTACATAGAAAATAGTTTATGCGTAAGGTCTGTGTGATTCATCGAGATCGCTATCCTGCGACAACTGAGACCAAGCGAACTGCGTCATATTGCGGCTGTAGGTTTGCAGTTCTAAGCACCTTTCTTGGTTGAGTGGTTTGATTGTCATACACAGACAGTCAACAAGGTCAAGTGTTACAGTGATAAGCAAGCGGATTCAATTAATCTTCAGTTTGATTTGCTAACTCTATCATGTTATTTGGTGTATCTCAACATTAAATGTTTAAGCAGTTCAGATTTATTGATGCATTTGATCGGATTCATCTGATGTAGAGGTAATGTAAAGAAAATCTAACATTAAAAATGTGTTAAACACTCACAAACTACAAATGTTTTTGGCTCATCCTATTCCCATATTTATGTCCAAAGCTTAAATACAAGACAGAAATGGCTTTAAATACCCACTTTGGTAAGCTCACATAGACCTTACCAAAGATCATTTTATGGATGAGCATAATGTCAGAGTAACTGTCACATCATCTTGGTGGCCAAGTTTGGCCTAGCATTACAAGCTCATGAAAACCAATTATTGTTATTATACAATTATTATTATTGCACCAAATATTGATTTCTGAACTCTTCCTGTCAAAGCTTTTCTTGCAATCCCATAAACCCATAGGTGAAAGCGACACATTAGCTCTTTCTCTGTGGTACATCAACTTCCGGTTCTGGTGCCGTACGGCACAAGTTGGATAATTTCGACACACCCGCCGCACCGCATCCACACATTGCCGGATCCGGTAGATTTGCCGCAGCAGTGCGCATTGGTTCCTATTGAAATGAATGGACTTCTGCCGCAATGCAACCAGTTTGCCGTGCTTCAAGTGAATCCAGCATGAGAGGGTAAAAAACACTACAGTCGCGTGGTACAGTCACGTGGTTCATGGTTCTCCAAATAGTTCCAAGCATGTCATTTGAATGCATTGAATCCTATGAGAGCAGCGGTATCAACGGCGATTTGGAGAATGATCTATAATATGAAAGCTGTTTAAAGTGCTGTAAATTGACACGTAAAATTTCTTTAATTAATTACCTAATTTCATAAACTTGGTAAAGTAGAATAGTGCTAAAATGCTCCGTAACATCGGCTGAAATATGACTATAATACTGGTTTCAAAAAGTAATTCGGATTTTAAAGTTACTATCTCAGTAAGATGCTGATGAAACAATGACTCTCTACGGCGACACAGGTAGTAGCTCACATTGTTTGGAACTATTGGGGGTCTCCTTTGTCTGCCGTTGCCCGATGAAGTGAATGGAGATGACGCAACTCACTCTCAAGGGTTCTGGTTCCTACTAGCAGACATTCCTACTTTGTCTATTTCAAAGCAAAAAAACTACGAAATATACTGTATTATTCGATTTCGCTATGATTTTATATATTTCAATTGATATCTGTATTATGTATTTATTAAAATATTTGTGTTACAATATAAAGGCCTAATTTCTCCCTGTCTTTTAATGGCACCCCTGGCAGCTCTCTGAGCCCCCCTAGTGGGCCGGGACCCCCCAGTTGAGAACCACTGCTATAGAACACGTGCCCTTTGTCTATGTTGGTTAGAGCCCTGGCTTGGTCACTGTCTATGCTCTGGCTCTGTTTTGTCCATAACATTTCCGACTCTCCAAAAACAAAAACCAGCAATTTGCTCGTGCAATATCCACATGTCAACAGAAAGATATCATTCATAATAATTTGGAATGTTTGTTATTTTATCACCACCAAATATTTATTCCAGCAGTTCAGCATATGAGCCAGAGAATTAGGTTACATCAGTATATCAATCAAAGTTGTTCTCCAGACATACATATTCAAAAAATGTAATAGTTCTACATATACTTTAAGTAATTGTTGTCTATAACATATTTAATCAATCTGAAAACATTGGGCATTTACTTGACAGTGTAAATTATGTTCTCCTTGTATGCACATGTACTTTAATGAACTTTATTGATAAGCGTTTGAGTTTGTTAGGCTCGTTTCAGTTGTGATAGGACGTATGGTTAGATTGACATCAAACGTATTTTGTGGTGAGTGTTCATTGGTCTGGGCCATAAGCCAATGGGAAGTACCACCAGGCATGTGTCATTTTTCGTGTGTTAGTGTGTGTGTGTGTGTGTTGTCTGTCATGTGTGTGGGTTACAGGGTCTGAGGTAATTCATTTGACTGAGTGTGTGTGTTTGATACACGATGACCTCCCTTTCTCCGGGGAAACCCACCCTACAGACCTCTGGGCCGCCAATCAAATGACTCACATAAGATCTTGACATTGCGATGTTGTAGCGATAGTCACTGATAGTCGATGCTGCTGGTTTCATAACTACAGTCACAGTTACACTCACTGCTGCAGGTGAATGAGTTACTGGTCACCGTAGAAACTAGATCTGTAAGTACCCGACTTATCCATCCAATCCTTTTTTGCTGTTGTTCAAAGAATTCCAGTTCTGTTGTCATGGAAGCTGTTTTTACGTTTTACAGCAAGTGCTTTGTCATCACAATGTGAAGACTGAGTTGTATATTTTTCACGATAACATTGGCAGACTATGTTCAATTTATCTGTTTTCTGGTATATTAAGTCCCATTTATAAGAACATTTGCTTTGATGTTGAGAATGTACGTGTCGTGAGTTTCCTGTCTTATAATAAAGGAACATTGCTTAACATCTATCTAAAACTAATTTATAGACCACTCCCTCTAAACAATTAAGGTTGAAAAGACATCTTTGTGGTTGAAAAAACATTGAAAAGACGTCTTTCTAAATATTTTGCTCAGTGGGCTGGTTTTAGTAAAATCAGGGATCAATGACCACAGACCTCTCAAAGACTGTAAGTCAGTTGACTGTAGCCTTCGAATTTCAGTTAAACTAACTCGTCAAACGTTAGTTGACAGTTCATTGCAACAAATATTTAGCAACACCAAATGTGTTTAATAAGTATATAAAAAAGATGTACAAATGCAAAAAAGCTTCCTTTTGTGACTTCCTTCCCCGCAAGCGCTATATATGTTTGCCGAATTTAGGTAAAAGCTTTAAACCTTATCAACAGGATTAATCTGTTTGAGTTTCTCTGCTCCATGCTAAGTGGGAAATCTTTATTAACGGGTCAAAGCTGTTGAAAACAGAAGTGTTTACACTTATAAACCACAGCTTTTTCTACGTTCCCCCATACCCTTTATTTCATTCGTTAAATCTGATATATGATCCCACTGAATGTGTTTTCAGAAGGGGAACCTAAGACTCCTTAATGGCAATGTGTGACTTCTCAATGCCTTTTTGAATGGCCTTACATGCATAGGGTATGTATATAGAGTCACGGCTCATATCCCCTCTTTATTACTGAACCTTTTCGAAGCACAATGGATTTCTGTCTCTCATTCCTGTTAGTCCTTTTAGTCTCATACCCAAGGTATGCTTGTTAGACTTAGGGCTGTAGTTAATGCCATCATAGGACTACAACTCCTGAGTGCTAATCTCCGGGCCACGTGGAAGGTAGCCTTGGTGCTAGGCAACATGGCTAATACCTGCTCGAAGTTAAGAATGGTGGCTTAAGAACAGTGACATGGCCTGGCTTCTAAACATGTGTCAGGGTGAAGCTGAAATGTGGGCCGTCTTGACGAGAGTTTAGGAGCAGTTGTGTTCAGAGACGTAGGCCTGACCCAAAGCAAGGCACTACGTTGTAGTGGATTAGACTGCTGCGCCATTCGGGAAGTCTTGCGAGGTAACTTTATAAATTTAGTAATTGAACTGGACTGTTAGTGTGTAGTTAATTTGTCAGTGTTAAGTTTAGTAGTAAAATATTTATTTTAAAGAGACTAAAATTATTCAATAAAATCACAGACATTTACTCACATTTTAGTCCTTTGATATTTTCCATGAAATAATTCATATTTTAAAAACTGAAAAGAATTGAGACTAAAATACTTGACAAAATGAACACTGCTATGTTACATTTTCTCAGTAAACTGTCTATTCTCATCCCAAAGATGCTCCATTAGATTGAGGTCTTGACACAGTGCAGGCCGCTCAAATCAACGGAAACTGGATTATTGAGGCCATCCGGGAGAAAACGTACGCAGAGTTCATGAGTGACAGCCTAATGTGTCTGGCTCTGTGGACCATAGCACGCTCAAAAGCAGCATAGGTTATACTTGTTTTGCCATTCTAACGTACAATCAAACAGTAACTTAATGCCTTGATGCCTGTCTTCATAACGGCACACATAACATAGAGTATAACAAGCCAGGGCCACGTGACGTTAGTAGAAGATATCTTTTCATCATCAGGGTGGTGTACCTAATAAACTCTCCACTGAATGTAAATTTCAAGTGCAGATTCTGGTGAGTTTAAAGTGACCTCAGGCCTTCACTTGGACTCTTTTAAAGTCTCAGATGTATCCACGTACAGTACAGTCTGCCTGGCTGGGTTTCTGGCTCCCATAGTGCACCTCGTCTCATCAAGCATGGGGAAAGAAGTGAAAGAGGCCATTGTTCGTGTCAGTCTGCGGCATGTTGCATGCACTTATAACACTGAGTGGGAGAACTTATACCCGTTGTACATCTGGAATGGCTTTCAATCAATCATTTGTTAAAGAACCAAATGCATTTCAGGACTGGCTTCGATTTGAGAAAGGCCCACTGTTCTGGAGAAATTAGTTTTAAATATTGTTTACTTGTTTTACTGTAGTTTATTATCAGGTAAAAATAATGGAATTGTCTGTCTAAAAAAAACACTTTTGAACAGAAGCTTGAACCTAAGAATGTTTATACAGAAATAACATTGATGAAGACATTCCTTTCCCTCTTTTAAACCAAGCGCATATCAAAATGACTTTGTATTTCCTTCACGCACAGAAGAAATGGCTCATATTATAACATTTCAGTTTGCAGTTTGGTGTAAGTAGACCACCTCTGGTGCGTGATTCAGACGTCTGATCCATTGAATCACGTCTTCTGCTGACGCCTTGACAAAACAAATAGGCTTTCAGTGTTTCTCTCCTCTTTCTTCCAGAAGGCGTTGATTGATGTGTCGTATCCCGCATTTGTAAAGGCTTTATTTCTCGCTGGGATTCTTTGAGTGTGATGTAATGATTTGATGATCCTCACTCTGTTGAGATGTGCTTTGTAGTAGCACTGACAAAATGACAACTGCTATCTGAAAAGGCACAACCCAATGTAGTTTCCAGAGCCTTACAGATCACGTTAGCCCCATGTTTATTTTTCTTCATAATATAAAGCAAGACAACATAAAGTCACATGTGAAATACACAAGGTATAAAATAAAAATGCAGGATTTTTATAGAATTATTCAGTAGAAAATCTATATATAGTTAACTTTGTATTGATGAGATAATAGTGTTAGTGTGTAAACTCAATTTGAGGGATTTTTTGTTCTCAGTGGAAGTTGGTGTCTACTGTTTATATCAGCAGAGCAGTCCCGTTGCATTTAATCATATAGTATCCACCTCAAGGGTGTAAACTAGGAGTGAAAGACGAAGGTCATAATCAATGACAATCGGCAACCTATTTTTAACCCTGCTGTATCACGTATCGTTTGGCTCTTTTGTTAGATGAGCAGGCTATTTCGGGGAGCTCTCCAGTAGCCTTGTCTGAAAGATGAGATGAGGGGGATTCTCTGCACGGAATCCATTTTCTTACTGTGTGTTTGCTTGTGTTTGACAGTTTGCAAGGTGTAGCAGAGGTCTGGGACTGACCTGTTGCAAAGCCGAAGATATTCTTGTTACACAAGCCTGTGCTTTTACCAGCAATGTCACTGCATATGCAATTAAAGGTTCCAGATCGGAACCAGATGGTTTGGATCACGCGTGCAGACCTCATTGGAAATAAACATATGGTAAACAGCAGCAAAATAATTCAAAGGAGCACTACGCCGGACTATTGCTCGTCGCGTTAGCAGCACATAACGTTTTAATCAGAGCCAGGCCTGCGACACCTCACACTTTAAACAGAGGTTTGGGATGGCCCTAATTGCTTTTTCCTGTTCATGGAATGTCGATAAGGCTGTCTGTTGGTTGCGTTTGTGTTTGTTTTGGTTGAATCATGATGTTCCTTATCTAAAGGACTGCTCTGAGTTGACAGCTCTGTTTTGGAGTGATTTGTGTTTTTGGAGTGTGGAGGGGGGAATGCGTGTGGGAGGGGTGGACAGGGCTTGCGAGTGATAGCACAGGAATTCCCACTCAGTTTGGCTCATCATGTATTCTTGCTCCTTGGCTAGCCCTCTTGCGCTCTCTCTCTCCCTCTCTCTCTTTCTCTCTCTTGCTCTGTCTCTGTGAAGAAAATGAGGACATTTGTTGTTGGAATACGCTCAGTGCTCTGATCCGTGCCCGGCATTAAGACATCTTTGTTTTGAGCTGAGAAGGTTCTCCCGAAAACTGCGTTGTGGAGGATGGAGGGGGTCTGAGGCGGCGAGTCAGCCCCGTTATCAGAAGGAGCTCTGCCGGGTTCATCCAGCCGCCCGTAATGGGGCCCTGCTTTCTTTTATTTTTTTTGGCCAAATCCATCACGCTTGACAAGCTGGTAATTTGAGGCCAGAGCTCCGGGCGCTTCCGCGTCCATTCTGCTCCGTCCTGGGAAAGAGCTCCGAACAGCTCCAAGCCAAGGTTCTGTTGAGTCATGTGAGATCATGTACACAGAGACACAACCCCCCCCCCCCCACCTCGCTTGTGGGGAAGGTGGGGGGGGGGGTCGACAGCAGAGGGGCTAAAAGTTGCTCACATCCTAGGGGAGGGGGAAATGCATGGTTGCTAGCCTTGTATAAGGTAATGTCTGGTGAACACACTGGGCTGGGACGTGTGCACAGATTTATTTTAATACGCTGCCAGTAGGCCCAGAGAGGAAGGGGAGGGGACGCCTAGCTACACCCAGAATCTCAATCAAACGTCGGACAACACTGGACTTTTAACTACCACAGGCGACAGAAAACACACAGAGGCAAGTTTCAGTGCAGGGTTTGACCTTAAATATGCATGTGAACATAGGCGGCTTTCATGTTCCACTGTCAGGGGTTAATCCACCATTCTGTTGGGCTCCCTGCAGTTGAAGTTAGTCTCCTGACCTGACGGCATGTTTTGAGTTCATATCCCTGCAGACTGACGTGTGTTTCAAGTAGGTTCAACATTTAGCAGTAAAACATACAGTTCAGGAGGTATGTTTCATGGCTATCTGGTGGTCAGATTTCATGCTGAGATGTTGATGTCTTGGTGTTCACACGCTCTGAATGTTTGTTATAAAGTGTATTGTAGTGGTCGAAGACTGACGGACGTTGTATGTAGACAGATCGAATCCCAGCTGAATTCAGCCAGGGCGACGAAGTATGAATCAAGTGTTATCTGAGACCTTCACTCAAATGTATATAAATATTAAATAGATTGTACTTATAGCTTTTCTCATACAATTACATCTACTATATATTGTAGATCTTTCAGTAATTTAGAGACCACCTTCCTGTGACTCTATGAACCTTGCAAATACGGAAACTGAATGTGTGCTGTGTTATAAATGTATGTTTCTTTCGTAACACTGACTATATGCTGTTAATTTAACACAGAATAGAACAACAGGTCAGGTTTTGAACAGAACTACAGAATAGAACCCAGGGTGCATGTTGGATTCTCTCTTGGTGGAGATGGGGTGATGCTGCCCGCTGTCGGCTCTGGTGAGGGAGGTAAACACGGGCAATGGTCTGGGGAACACAGCAGGGTGCATGATGGGTATCTTAAGCACAACATGTAGAGTACCATTCATTTTCCTCAAGTTCTCCGTGTTCTACCGGCCCACTGGGCAGTGCTTTAGTTCTAAATGGAGCATTATTCTTTATACATTGCCCGTCTGGCATTTGGAATGCTGGCTAGGGGTTTGGACTTCCTCCTGCTTGTTTTCTTTCTATCGGTGCATACCATCTGAGATTAGCTGTCCTAATAAGATGGAGCCCACTTCGCTTCTACAATCCATGCTTCACTTTCTTGCATCACTGTGTTTCACACAGAACTGATATTACATAGCCCAATTCATTATGTTCTGTATCGATCATGCTTGTATAATACCACATTAGAGCTTAAACACAGGCCGATGCAGGCTTTGTTAACGCTCTGTTGTATAGGAATGAATTTGTTCGTGATTTAAACGTGCCGGAAGGCAGCGCCAATCTGCGTCTGAATACATGTCAGTGGAAGTCTTTCCTGAGCCTAAAGATCTCATGAAAGAAGCAATACACTCTTAGATGAATACAAATAAAGTCTCCTCCTATCAGGCGTTGAGTGTTTATAGCTTGTGTATTATCTTCAGGAAGCGTCTCGTAAGCCCAGGACCTCTATTGATGCATAGAAATTCCTGCTGAGTTCTGTAGACAGAGCTGAAAGGATCTGCTTGGGAAAAATGTTTTTGAAACACTTGGTCTACCGCCATTTCTCCTGGGAACCGCCGTACACTGATACGAATGGAGACCTGCAGACAAAGGAGCTGTCTCTTCTCTCAGCATATTCAAGTTCTCATCATACTAAATAAAAAATACAAAAATGGCCAATAATATTGAAGTGGGAAGAGTTAATTTTATTTAGTTTCATTTTTGACAGTCAACTAACAGAAGTATTGATGACATTTCGCAAAAATTGAAATGAAAATAACATTATGCCTTTTTTTCCGTTATTTGTTACATTCACTAATAAAATATACAAACTGACCAATAAGATATTTAGTTAAAAAGTCATTTTTAGAACAGAGCTTCTCAGCTCTGGATCTTTAAGTCAGATTGCCATGGAAACCATTATGTGGGGGCCATTGCCACGGTAACCCACTTTGGAAATCTCCTCAGAATACATTACTACCCTATTCGCCTCACCTTCAAACTCACGTCATTGCCTCAGACACAGTATACTCAGAAATTGCAGTTGGTTACTAAGTTCAGGAATGTGACCTTTAACATAGTTTTCGGCCTTTATGCACAATCACAAAACCTCACAGTGCGCTTTAGGTTTCAATTAGATATCTAAGCTAGGTGGTTGAAACTGTCAAGCACCTCAGATCCGTATTCAGCTGTCTCATTATTTTCTTCCGTCAACATGTGTATTTATGGCACCTCTATGCATAGAGAGGAGAAATACACCTGTCTTCAACTTCTGCGCAGAAAGCTTAGAACAGTATTATGGGTTTGAAGAAGGTTTTTGCTTTGGCCTTCACCTGACACCGAATTCAGTTTGGCGCTTCATCGCGCAAGCAATGTGCTCTGGAGCAGATTTGAATAACCAGTCATCTTTTCGCTGACGTGGCAAAAGCACAATTGAATTGATGAAGACTTCCTTCAGAACAGATGTGCTGATATTTGCAATTCACTTTTAAAGTGCTTTTCGTTCAGTATGCTGCGGGCTGTCAAAGTAGCTTGATAATTGTTTGGAAGACTGGTCTGCTAGTTATTAGCTTATTTGCTCCAGCTGCCAAATGAACTCTGGACTGTGCTTAATATCAAAGTTTAAAATCAGTGACTGTGCACTTCACAGACGGTTCTTTCATCAGTGTGTGTAATAGTGTCTGCAGTCGTGTGTATTGAAAAGGCTGACATAGGCAACCCAATCAAATGCCCCCAAAAATATTTCCATTTAAAAGAGAGAGAAGGAGAAAATGGAAATAGAGGCGCAAACCCCAGATCATTTATTTCTGCCTGCACCCCAGTTAATGGGCTATTGATGCCCACATTTACAGTGCAATATCTGCTCACCCAGCTGGCTGAGGTGATTTGCAAATGCCATGGCAGATGGCACCACGGCCACGTTCTGCGGCGCTCCGGGCTGGATGTATTAATCAGCATAGCGACGGGCTTCGTTGGCTACTGTGATTATTTTAGTGTGGTAGTACATGTATAACTCTGACTGAAGGGGAACCTTTGACAGAGAGAACATTTCTAGTCTATTTTCCACTCTTGGGTTTCTGGAGGGTGATTTGGTGGGCTGGGTGGCTGAGACCCTCAGGATGTTTTTGTTAGGGACAAGGCAGGACTGAACGCTAGACTGAATCAGACCACAGGCCCTCTATTGGCATCCTGTCTGGAAATGTTGATACAGCACTGGGAAAATCGGATGGGGGTGGCCCCAGGACTCACCCGAAGAAGGAGACTTAGGGCGGGAGGGCAGGGCGGAGCCTTGGAATGCACTCGGAGCAAGACACAATTTTACAAGCTGAACCCGTCGAACCTCCGTCTGAGTCAGCGACTTTCCCTCTGAGTCCCGTCTGTGGTTAGAGTCCCCCCCCCCCCGGATCGATTCACAGGGCTGCCTCCAGCTGTTTGCCTTGCTGTCAAAAACAACCCTGTACACCCCCTCCTTGCTCCTGCTTAGCCCCCGCGGGGCAGTGGAAAGAACAGCGCCGACGATCAACCGCACATGCCTTCTGACAAACACTCTTTCTTGTGTGGGAGGGATATGGCCGTGTGCCGCCATCCATCCACCCTCCCCTTGTCTAAACAGTATAATCTGCTCTATGACCTTTTCAGCCACTCATCTTAAAGCATATCTACTTAATGCTAACATCTAGCAGATGGATTAAGTCCAGGTGCATTGAAGACTGGAGCGAGAGACTGAAAGACAGCTTTTATCTCCAGGCCATCGGGCTGTTGAACAGCCAGCGCTAGCCGGTTTACCCAAGGTAGTCTGCCCTGAACTTCAGATGCTAGCACTGGTGGACTGGTACCTGGTATTTTGCCTCAGACACTAGCACTTACCACCTAATATTAGTGCCTTCTGGTCCCTTTTTTTAACACTAGTGACTTTATGTTTACATAAAGATATATTAACGTTTATTACTACTTTATCTACTGTATGGGAGCTTGCCAAATATCACAGGCTACACATCTGCTGTTCTGTGTGCTCAACTAGTAAACTTTGATTTCATACCATCGCTTAGAAATGCTTGTTGGTTCCTCATATAGCACCTGACTACAACCAGGGTTGGGTTTGATTAGAACTGAAGGCAGTCAATTCAGGAAGTGGTTTTATTTAAAATCCCAAAATGTCTAAAATTATGTTTCAAATATATGGGCTTCAGTTAGCCAAAGTTCCATTTTTAATTTGGAATTTCAGTTTGAAGAAATTACACTTTGCTACAATATAAAGTGGTGAGTGTACAACTTGTATAACAGTGTACATTTGCTGTTCTCTCAAAATAACTCAACACACGGCCATTAAGGTCTAAACCACTGGCAACAAAAGTGAGTACACCCCTAAGTGAAAATGTCCAAATTGGGCCCAAAGTGTCAATATTTTGTGGCCTCCATTATTTCTCAGCACTGCCTTAACCCTCTTGGGCATGGAGTTCACCAGAGCTTCACAGGTTGCCACTGGAGTCCTCTTCCACTCCTCCATGACGACCTCACAGAGCTGGTGGATGTTAGAGACTTTGCGCTCCTCCACCTTCCATTTGAGGATGCCCCACAGACGCTCAATAGGGTTTAGGTCTGGAGACATTCTTGGCCAGTCCATCACCTTTACCCTCAGCTTCTTTAGCAAGGCAGTGATCATCTTGATTTTTTATTTCTCATGGGATTCATATTCAACTGTAGGTCAGAACAGAATTGTACAATCATAAAACAAATCATGGTAACAAAGAAATCAATTAAATGACCCCTGTTCAAAAGTCTGCATACCCTCAGATCTCAATACGGTGTATTGCCACCTTTAGCATCAATGACAGTGTGCAGTCATTTGTGATAGTTGTCTATGAGGCCTCGAAATACTTGCAAGCGGTGTAGCTGCCCATTCATCTTGACAAAATGCCTCCAGGACATGCAAAGTCTTTGATCGTCTTGCAAGAACTGTAAGTTTTAGATCTCCCCAGAGTGGCTCTATGATATTAAGGTCAGGAGACTGTGATGGCCACTCTAGAACCTTCACCTTTTTCTGCTGTAACCACTGGAGGGTCAACTTGGCCTTGTGCTTAGGGTCATTGTTGTGCTGGAATGTCCAAGGGCGTCTCATGCGCATCTTTTGTGTAGAAGAATGCTAATTGTCTGCCAGTATTGTTCGTTAAAATGCTGCATATATCTTGCCATCAATTTTCACAAGATTCCCTGTGCCTTTAGAGCTCACACACACCCAAAACCATGCTTCACAGTGGGGATGGTATTCTTTTCAACATAGGCCTTGTTGACCCCTCTCCAAACATAGTGCTTATGGTTGTCATCGTAAAGCTATTTTTTGGTCTCATCACTCCAAATGACAGTGTGCCAGAAGCTGTGAGGCATGTCAAGGTGTTTTCTGGCATATTGTAACCAGGCTTTTTTGAGGCACTGGTGGAGTAAAGGCTTCTTTCTGGCAACTCGGCCATGCAGCAAATTTTTGTTCAAGTATCGTTTTATTGAGCTCTATGAAACAACCACACCGTCTTTTTCCAGAGCAGCCTGTATGTCTCTCCAGGTTACCTGTGAGTATTTCTTTGTATCTTAAACAATTATTCTGGCAGTTTTGGTAGAAATCCTTTTTGGTCTGACTGACCTTGGCTTGGTATCAAGACTTCAAGATCAAGATCTAAGAATCTTCCAGGTCATAATAAGTGATTGAACAGTACTGACTGGCATTTTCAAGGCTTTGAATATATTTTATATCCCTTTCCAAATTTATGCAGTTCCAGTTCCTTATTATGCAGGTCTTTTGACAGTTATTTTCTGCTCCCCATGGTTAGTATATAGCCTGCTCAGTGCATCCACGTGAGAACTCAATTAAATTTTAATTGCCATTTTAACCTGTGTGTGTCACCTTGTGTGTCTGTAATAAGGCCAGACATTCAAGGGTATGTCAACTTTGATCAGGGCCATTTGGGTGATTTCTATTGTCAATATGGTTTACAAAGAAGCCAATCAACATTGTGATCATTCATGGCTTCATATGATCACTCTCCTTACATAACAATCAGATTTTTTAATGAACAGTCATATTGTTAAAATCAATGCCGGAAGTATGTTAAAGCTCTTACCCTGAGTGTAACTTAAACTGTTGGTGAATATCAAATTGGCAGTCATAACAATTAACTCCAGATTCTGTCTTAATGTAGTACTACTTGATCTTGAGAGAGACAGAAAGAGACAGAGAGAGAGACAGAGAGAGAGACAAAGATAGAGAGAGAAATGGATAATGGATGAGTGAACCGGAAGATTAAGTGGTTGCCTCACCCTAAATGGTAATCCATGACTTTGCTGGAATTCTCACCACCTGTCAGTGGGTAAACGTTAATCACGTTCACGGGGGAAATGTCATTGTGCTTCATCCAAGTAGATTAATTGATTGGCAGGTGCCAGGGAAACTAAAGTCACAGACTGCACGGTCTATCAGCATTTAATGTACAATACACACTGTAGTTTCCTATGTTTGTTTTCAGTGGTTTAAGACCTGTTTCCTCTACCCAGAAATGTATGAAAAGCTACATGATTTTTAGTCGGTCAAAAGACTTTCTCAATTTTCCACCCATATGCTCTATTGCCAGCCCTGTCCTCGTCCATTCTCCGTCTATCTTCCCTGTATTTCTTAGCATGGGTGGGAACCCAGCCCTGTCCTCGTCCATTCTCCGTCTATCTTCCCTGTCTTTCCAGCTCATAATCATTATCACTTCTTAAAGCAACTGTAATGTACTCACGGTCAGCGTGGTGAAATATTTCTTTAATGCCCTTTTAAGCTGCTGGGTGGTTAAGTTACTGTGTGATTTGCAGCTTGTGCAGTGCACACAATAACCAACCAATCATATCAATTCCAGGCACAGCCAATGCCAGAGGCTGACAAACACTTGCAAGGGTTTGGGCATTCTAGAGATGAATGAACACAGAGGGACTTGGCCCATTAAGTCATTACTTTAATAACCTGAAAAATTAAAGAGCGGAAGAGTTGCCCACAAGGCAGGGTCAGGGGGATTTGGACATGATCAATTGGGAGGGTGGTATGAAAAGTAAAGAAATAAATATATATTCTGACTTGCTCGTGATGTCTCCTTGGGTGTTATTCTGTGTATAGCCTTAGTGCGCTGATGTGTTAGTTGAAAGTGTGTGAAAGAGCATGCAAGTGCACAGTGATAATTGTGGAGGTTGAGGAGTTCTATCTATAGAAATGTAGATGTTGGCGAACAGTTGGTCTTGAAGCTTGTGCTAAGTTGGCCCTGCATGTTCAGTTATCACTGTTGAACCATTAATGTAGACAAAATAATGTGTGCTTCTCCGCACAATCAAGCCTTAATATACAGTGTGGTGATGGCTACGTTTATTGACATTGTCGAAAATGGGTCAGTTCGAAAAGAAGATTAAAGAAAGGATCCTTTTCACATTTTACTTTCCTGTTACATTCTATGGAATTCATCTTTCACTCATTGTAGTTTATCGCCGTACAGCTCCCAACTCAAAAAAAGTACCCTCCTTCAACCGTATTTTCAAAGCAACTGAAGCCTGGGGAGTTAATGTGGTAGGCTTTTATTTTGTTTCCCCCCTCCACAGCACAGCTGAAAGTGGGTCAGTGGCTGTCCGAGGTGAAGTATGAGGCAGCAGTTTGAAGGGCGGTTGAAGGCAAGTCTGTCTCCTGCTAGCTTGTTGCAAAGGAGACGTTAAAACACCAAGTTCCTGTTTAACATCTGTTTCCATCAAGCCGTGGCTTCTCGCTGGCAGTCAGGTTTGTACCCCTCACGCTCTCTCTCTCGTTCTTTGTTCCGCTTTCTTGCTGTCTCTCCTGGCCTCTCTATCTGCCACGGATGAAAAAGGCATATCGGTTTAACTGCTCTGTGACCCATTCCTCCCCACCTCTGTGGAAACCAAAAGAAATTTGGTTTTGGTCCTATATTCTGACACCTTACCCAGAATAACGATAAGAGCTAGGAATAAAATCAGGGAAGACAGGTTCTTACACATGCTGCTAACCTCCTAGACTGTCGACCCTCAGGCTTGTAAATAAATAACCAGCTGTATATTTAGTGTGAGACGGAGAGAGGGAGAAAGACAAACAGACAAAGAAGGAAAGATAGAGAGAATCCAACAGGTCTGTACAATCTCTTGAGATTCCATTGTAGGCAAACAATGTACTATTATATTTCAACGAATTGTACAATATTAGTATAGCAAGCCTTCATGGAGGACCGGTTGTGATCCATTGCAATAGAAAATAAATTAAATGAACACATCAAGCTGCAATCAGCATAACGAGGACAAACAAGCGGCATTGTTTTGGAAGAATCACATTCCCATGTTTCCCCTCATCTGGGAATATCTCTTCGCCATAAATATTGCTAGCGAAATAATGTAAACCTCCAGCCTGACTGCCTTTCACCGGGACTTGAACACACCACAAGCCAGGACACACGGTTTTGCCCTCACCACAAGCCAGGACACACGGTTTTGCCCTCACCACAAGCCAGGACACACGGTTTTGCAGTATATTTTTAGCATCTAGAGATATAGTGACTCACCAGACATCAGAGGCCCAATGATCTACATACTACACCGAACTTGACATGAAACCCTAGAAGGGGCATTGGAGAGGAACACCTGGAGCGGAGCCTGTAGTCAACGATGATGTCAGTGCTGGAGGCTGAAATGAGACACTGAGATGGCGTACATGATGTGGGTGTCCTGAAAATCTGTACTTAAAATGGACTACTACTGAAGTTCGTCATTTAAGCAGCCATAGTGAAGTAATGCCTGTACAATGAGAGGACTTGTTATGGTTAGAACCTTTCATCAGAAAAGTGTTTCCATGGCCTCTGGCCTCCGCATGGCGCAATAAATCCTTAGAATCCATTATTTTACACCGTTTTTTATAAAAAAAGAAAATCATAGTCAGAAAATATTCTGAAAATTACAGAATCATATTGCCTAATGGTACATGTCAATAGTAATATCATATGCCTGAATAAATGTGACTTTGCTATGCCACCACAGCCTCAACCACCGATGGGTTTCACTGACTGTTATCATGCAAGATCAAGAAAATGTTTGTATTAATGTTTATTTTGAAATGTGCTTGGAAAAACTGAAACATTGCACAAAAAAATTGTCTGGTTACTCATCATTAGTTCATATTCATCACTTCCTCCAGCATTCTTAGAGGAGTTAAATATCTCCACACTCAATGTTTTATGATTTTATAATCGTAGTATAAACCTTGCAGATGTTTTCTCTTGTGTGGAAACATTGAGGAGGGTGGGCAAAACCCACACTTCAACTGATTTCTGTCTTTATTAAAAGTGACACTAGTGATTCAGATTTTCCATACAGTGTACGAAGCCTAACGCTGATGCTAATTTCTTTGTGAGTGATTTGTTGGCTAGAATTTGTGACACCCTCTGAAGTTGTTCTACTGTATTCCAGGATATATCACACGCAGACAGTTGACCATAAAGACCCAACAACTTTGCTTCCAGGATCTTTGTGCATTTTAAACGTACGTTTTATTCCAAGTCAAGGCCATGGCTCTCTTGAAGAGGTCAGTATTAAGTTTGGATCAGACGTTTTTTCATTAGGTGAAGGTAAACGGGTGACACATGAATCCCTGTACTTAATGTGCCTGTCTGGAGGAACATTGTCCCTGAGGTAGCAGCGCCGTGCGTGTGGGTCTGTGGCGTGTGAGTAATGCTGACATACGGTTGCATCTGTCTACCACATGTAATCTGTTGTCCACCCCAGCACATCCCACAGTCTGTTAGCGATAGAAAAGTAGGGAGTCGAAAAGAGATCCAGCGAAAGACAGAGGCAGAGACAAGAGACAATGGCTGTCTGATTGGGCTGAGATCAGCCTAATCAATTCATGGGATCATCAGTGGATGAGCAGCATGACATCAGCGTCGGGCGCATTGGTCCAGGATCTCCATTGTTTCCTCTCTTCCCTTCTGCCCTCCTGAGTAAACACAGTCTCCTCCCCCCGGAAGTCGCTGATGGGTGTGGCAAACTTCTCTGTGCATTGTTACAGGACATGAATATGATCCAGTGAGCTCATGCATTGACAGGCAGTCCAATGGTCATACAGTATCTATGGTCATACAGTAATGACGGAAATACACTTTCTACAATCACAGAGTATCTATCGTCAAACGGTATACACAGACCTGCCTATTCCTCATTCACGACGGTGAGGATGGTCATGATGAGGGTATGGAGGGGTTGGAATATTTTTGAAGAAATACATTATCACGGAAGAAATGAATGTGTTGTATCTGCATGTTATGTGGCTTCAGAACAAATCTGTATGTATTATTAATTTTGAATTGGGCACTAGTAACTAAGTGAATGTGTGTTGGAAAACAACATCCAAATTCCATTTGTGGGAGACTTTGAGTTAGTCATCATAATCTAGCACAGGTAGGACGTTCAAATGTGGCAAAAGTAGGTTTTAAAGCAATGAGAGAAGGAATCTTTGTTATCGAAATAGGAAACCGATTCTGTATTGGTACTTCAACTGGAGGTGATTTATACCAGTCTGTGAATTGTGTCAACGGTTTAAACCAAACAACAAGATACTTACGTAAATATAGACATATTTTAAGTCCGATCCATTTCAAGTGAGATCGTTTGTGGGGGTTGTCGTCGGTAAAGGTTGTGTTAAGTTGAAATCATACTTTCTAAATTTTCTGGAATTTCAGAGCGTTTGGACATCAAGTAAGCATTGCTATTGAAGCTGGGTGGAGGGGTGGTCAGCATATAGAGTTATAAATATGTAGTAGGACTGTAAATCCATATTTTTAATCTGAGAGAGATCATATTCTGTGGGCAAACCAGGAATGTAAGAAATAAAATTGTATTCAGTAGTAATTGTCTAGCAGAGTACATTAATGAGTGTATGTGAATAATCTTATTTATTAGGGTAGAGTACTACCATTTATTAAAATGATGATCAGTCTATACTGTTCTCACACAAAACATTGAACAGTGGCACAAATACACCTAAAGCATCAAATTCTATAGCTGGCTGTATAAGACCCTGAACGACCTAGGCATCTGGCTTGAGTTATATTGCAGGAATGTGCTTTGTGTTTAGTTTGGATTATTCCAGGAATGTCTGCTGCTCTGTCATGACTGATGATTGCTGGGGAGCCTGTCTCTTTCCAAGAGGCCTGTTATAAAAACATTGGTACCTGGGGCACACTTGGCTCTCAAGCTCTGTCGAACAAAAGACAGCTTTCACGTCTCACGTCTGCTATGTTTTTCCTGAATGTGTGCGTCCGGGCCGATGCGGGTGCTGGGTGAATTTCATGACTAAGTTGACCGCGCTTCAAAGAGCGTCTCACTTGTACAGCTGCCCGGGGTTTGATGAATGGCTGCTAGTCCCCTGTGGCCTATAACAGGGTGGAGGTAGAACAATATAGCAGGAATCCTCCCAAATGGCAGCCTATTCCCTAGATGGTGCACTAGGAGTCTTACAACCTCTCCAGCTTGTCTGGCGTGTGGAGTTGGCTGTTCTTTGCCATATCATCTCCACTGCTCTGGTACGGGTGTCAGGATAGGAAATATATCTGACAACACTTTAATTTCTCTGGTTCGACACTGGAGCTTTTCTGCTTCATGTGTTCAACCTTCAACCTCATTGGTAATGCGCTGGTGTGGTATTAAAGGCATGGACCTCTGTGAGACCGCCTCTCCGGTATACACATTGGCATTGTCACTGGAACTGGTCTAAAGAACTTTGATGGTGGGACGGGCAGACGTTACATGGTGAGTGTTTCTCTGGGTCCCAGGGAAAAGCTCTCTGAGGACCCTTCGTATACACGCCACAAGCCCTCTGAGTGTAGCAGGGGAGACCCCGTCTAATTGGTCGAGCTTTGATGTGATGCACGTTCGATAAGCCTCTCAACCCAACACTTAGCATTTAACAATTACACTCCTCTTTCATCTGCAAAGCCAATTAATTTGTAAGCGTGGACTAGAATTTCAAAGAGAGAAAAAGCTAATTTTACGGCATATTAGCATATTATGTATTTTTGAAGCTTTGCGTGAATGTATTTAATGTTAATCGCGAAGGGGTGTTAAAATGGAAAGCTGTTCGTTTGATTGTGCCACGAGGAGATAATTGCCTGGTTCATTCATAATCCCTGCAAATAACAACATTGTGAAAGGACAGAAAGCATCACCCATTTTCCCTACTGTAACAGATTTACCATTATGAAAGTCAACTAGCCACTGAGAGTCTACGATGCTCTCTTAAGAATGTTATAGACTTGTGGAACATTTTCTGACTCATTGCTGGCTTGCTCACCTAAATTATTACTCAGAGTTGTGTGTGTGTTAGAGAGGGGGGAGGGACGGAGCATTGTTGGTGTGTATATATAGACCCCATGTTCAGAGTGTGTGTGAAGTGGGTGTACTTAGTGGTGTCTCTGTGCGTTTGGGGGTATGGACGGTGTGTTTCCGTCTTCTTCATCTGATGTCAACTCCCCCAAACTCACCTTCTCACCTCACCGCTGCCTTGTGCTAACTCCCTCTCTCTCTGCATTCCTCAACTCACTCCTGGCTCTCTCTCTCCAACAGCATCAACTCACCTCTGCTGGAAAATGCTCTTCTGTCAGGCAGGTTGTCAAAGATTTGAGAAAAACTTTCCCACTGTAATCCTAATGGAATGCCTCAGTGCACGTCCCTATTCACGCTAGTACGGTTCATGTCCCCTTGACACTAGTACAGCACATATCTCCATTCCAACTTGTACAGGACATGTCCCCATTCACACTCATCCTCAAGCTTGTCATCTTCCAGGTGTTGGTCTACTCTGAGTCTTTACTCTGTTGGTTTCTCTCAGCCAGCCGTGCCCTGGGATGACCTCAGTCATGAATCCAGCAATGACTTGATGCTGGCTAATGTCTCGACAGGTGGAGACCAGCCCTGCTTTTATAATGAGTTCTCCCAGTGAAAGGCAGGGCTTGTGTGGCGTGGATGACCTGACTCACGTGCGTGTGCTTTAAGTAATGTAAAGCTTGTTATCAAGCCCTCATGGACGGCTGGACTAGTGAACATCTGGCTGGGCATTGGTCCTGCTTGTTATGAGAGAAGTGAGAAACGAATTGTCACAGGGGTCTTTTAACAGGTGTTATATCCTGAATGGCACCCAGTGCCCTTAATTTAGCACAGTGCCCACTTTTCCCAGTACTGTAGTGTCCTAAATATGTATTAGGGGTTTATTATTATTATTATTAGGCTGTTATTATAGCCTACTTATCCCTGGATTATCTCAGTCTTGTCCTAGTGCTCTGCAATTCTTGATCTCAGTAGAATAATGATGTTGCTTGATCCTTTTTTTCTCAGGGGTATGCCTCAAGCTCTCATTCACCCCCCCCCCCCCAATCTTCTTCTCTTCTCTTTGTGTCTCTCTGTGTCTCTCTGTGTCTCTCTGTGTCTCTCTGTGTCTCTCTGTGTCTCTCTGTGTCTCTCTGTGTATCTCTGTGTCTCTCTCTCTGTCTCTCTCTGTCTCTCTCTGTCTCTCTCTGTCTCTCTCTGTCTCTCTCTGTCTCTCTTGGTCTCTCGGTTCTTCACACCCCACTTCACACCCTCAGCACACAGCTTCCGATCACAGTTTGGAATGTGACCCGTTCATCAAACAGAGAGAAATTAAATCTGCCATCGCATTATCAAGGGAGCCGCACCGTATGGGGAGGCCTGACTCCCCTTGTTGTGATTACAGCAGGACTGCTTGTTTATTTGTCATTACCACTACACATTATTCCTTGTTGAGTGTGACCATGGTGGGCTGGTGCTCTCTGTGTCTCCCTGTTCGTATTAACAGAGGTCGAGGCCAGTCACTGTGTGTGATTTGTGTCCTTAAGGCCTTGTTTCATATATGGTGGGAGACGATTAGAACAGTTTGATTCTAATTAAAGCCTAAGGAGAAGTAAACAAACAAGCGATGTCTGTTTGTGTGCAGCCATTTTTATCCTGCGCTACAATAGAGACTGCAGATTATCAGAAGGCCAAGGGAATGACTGTGGCAGTGTACTATGTGTAGGGTTCAAACAAACAGTGCTGTGTGCTTAGCTACCATATGGAACTACTGGGAAAAAGGCTTTCAATGAATCGTGTTTTGTTATTTAAGCCAATAAAATCTCTAAATCTCTACACACTTACCATACATCATAAAGGCAGTAGACATCCTAGGAATGATTTTGTGTTAGATAATTGCTTTGCCATCTGGAATCTCAATATAAAAATGTTCCTAACCTGAACGTTTGAAACAGAACGCAGGTCTCACATGGTGCCACTTGTTTTTTAAACCTGAGATATTTTAGTATCAAGCTAAAGAGAGATTGGGTTCACTTTGACATTAACCTTTTTTTTTTTATTATTCGTGCTTGTTCGTCTGTGAAGTCTGGACCATCATAAATCTATTGACGGATTAGGCTGCTAAAAACAGCAGCTTAAGAGGAGAGAGAGTGCAGCCTAAACTATAAACAAACAAGCGTGGGTTTCACAGCCGCCCCGTCGGCCTGTGTTTTGGGGAGTCATTTCGGTTTGCCAAAGGTTGACCTCGGACAGAAAGTAGTGGAGGCGAGACCAAAGAAATGGCAATTTTGCCCTGCTGTGTTGACCGCGAAGGGAGAGTCCTGCTAGCAGACAGGCAGGCTGTGGCAGGCCAGGCTATGTCCAGTCATGCGTGGGTACCCTGGCTAGCTCTCAGGCAAAAACACTTAGAATGCAAGAGCATGGCGCAGCCAGACAGGGCGCATCAATCACGGCCTTCCAGGAAATGTGCTGCCCGGCCGCAACTGGAAAAGCAAATATCACTTGTGTCCGCAGACCTCGGCCAGCTTCAACGTATCATTTCATCCTCTGGCCCTCATCTGCAAATAGCAACAGCCTGCATGGGCTTGTTTTCTCTCCGTAGAACCCTTCAGCTAGAAGTAAGTCTACACTAGTTAGAAGTCTACATTAGTTAGAAGTCTACATTAGTTAGAAGTCTACATTAGTTAGAAGTCTACATGTCTAAATACAACAGTAATTGTTGTGTTTGGGGATCATGGGGTCTGGAGCCAGACTAAGCCTTGCATGACTTCGACAGAGATGACGGGTCTCTTAAATTTGAGGGCCCAGTCTATTCTCATACTTTATTTATTATTTATATTAAGGAATCCAATGGGAAGGATGACAATTAAATGTTACCTTATAAAACTCCTAACTTTAAGCGTGAATGACTAATAGGGACTCTCCCTTACTATAAAATGTCTAGGTTTGCTCACTGCACACCCACTTTATTTCACTTTGGTTGATGTCATGTAGAATAAATTATTTGACTATGAATTCCATGAATTCCCCTACTGGTGTGTTGACTTTCAACACATTGGTGAACAGAAAACAAATATGCTATGACATTTTTACATTTACATTTTAAGCTCTTATCCAGAATGACAGTAAGTACAGGGACATTTCCCATTGAGAAACCTATGGTAAAGTGCCTTGCTCAAGGACACAACGACAATTGGCACAGTCGGGAATTGAATGTTGACGCCTCAGAAGAATATGTTGTTGGAGGCTGAATCATTGCATCTTCTGTTCTTTACGAAATATATAATTGAAAGCAGCATTATGTCTATTAGGTTATATTTTATAATTACACTAGGCCTA
This sequence comes from Umbra pygmaea, assembly GCA_016801145.1. Classification (NCBI taxonomy): domain Eukaryota; kingdom Metazoa; phylum Chordata; class Actinopteri; order Esociformes; family Umbridae; genus Umbra; species Umbra pygmaea. Next base: position 2,136 of record JACXGM010006998.1, on the reverse strand, counting down.
ATGAATGGGAGTTCTCGTTCGTCTTTATTCGGCGAACAGCTAAGTCATAGAAAAGGCTCAGCTGTAATAAAATACCTGCACAGTCTTTCACATGGAATGAATGACTAACGATCCTAAGTGGTTCTCTATGAATTGATGCAGAATCTCTGACACATTAAAACAGGGGTCGGCAAATCTTTTGTGTTCAAATGTGTTGATTGAACTAGTCTACCCCTGCATGAAACACTGGCATGTAAAGAATATTTTATATTTTAAACTATTTGGGCTGGATAGGTCTCTTGATATAAGGCAACATTGTGTATCAGAGCAGCATAATAAGTACAGTTTCATCACTATTAGAATCAATAAAGGAAAACACGTTGCTGTTATCTCACTCCCAGCTTATAGACACAGCAGACTTTAGTACACATTTTATGGAACTCATTGAAACCAATCACTTAAAACCAGACTCTTGTAGATGCATTTCTTTAATGGTATGGTCTAAACTCACCAAGGGCACTATTTTAACGATCTAAGCGCATGGCGTGAAGCGCATGGCGCAAGTGAGCTTTGGGCGTGTCCAAATCCACTTTTGCTATTTTGACAGCGGATAAAAGGTCTAAAAAGGTTTTACTAAGTGTCTTCATTAATTCATAGGCGTGTTTTGGTCGTAACATGCAATAAACCAATCAGAGATTCATCTCCCATTCCCTTTAAGAGCCAGACGCGTTTGTACCTTTTGCACATTGCTATTATGACGGCGGATTTGCACCGTAACATTTTTATTTGTAATATTTTGCATGTTCGTGTGCTGCTGCGCTTCCCTGTGTGTGTGCAACAAGCATAGTGTGCACGTGCTGTGCCTATGCCATAGGTGCATTTGACTAATTTGCTGTTAAAATAACAATGACGTGCTGCGCCATTGACTTTAGACCAGGTTTTGTTGGTCAATGGCGCGATCACTTTCCGATGCCTCAAGATAGCAATACACCCAGATTTATCCTGAACACACCTCCCTGTTAGACCAGCACTCCCATGGGCGCAAAAATGGGCGCAGGTGCATTTGCTTTTTAAACAATGCGGGCGACTGACGGGAAATTGACCAATGTGTCGGTCTTAAACTAGCAAAGACACGTGCGTTCAGACTTTGCGCTGCATTGCGCTGGGTGCAAGATAGGGCCCAAGAGTGTGTAGTCCTTCTGATTTTGTTGTTTTCAACAAGTGTTGCCCCTCAAATGACCTTGAGTAAACTCAATGAACCTTCTCACTCCCAGCATGCTTCACTTCCTCCAGGGGCTGCTGTGGAGGACTTGTTAAGATTCAGTGTTTTAATCAAGCAGAAATCAATAGCACCAGAGATATACGTATATTGATCTTTTATGCATAAGCTTGTATCAGTTATTTGGCCATTGGCCATGTAAACAGCCTGATGCTGTGGTGCTTTACATACACAGACAGACAGTACCTGAGGCAGAACTAAAGAACAAGCAATGTCTGGATCAAGATTAAATTCATGTTATAGCCTCATTGATACTAGGCATCATGCTTTAAAATCTGTGTCAACAAGTGGCAATAACAGATGTCTGAGAAGATTAGAAAAAATAACAACTCTTTACCAAAATGTGGTGGTTGAGACAAAATCACCAGCAAAACAAAACAATACTTCACCAGTGTGCTGACAGCGAACGTTGCTCACACACAATATTTACATTGTCGTTATTGCATAAAAATGTACACTGTCATGAATTGCATCAAACATTTAAATTGCTGCGCATTGTATCATAGCTTTACAATGTTGTTTATTGCATTACATTGTTGTGAATGGCATCAAACATTTTCATTGTCATGTATTGCATGAAGCACTGACATTGTTGTGCGTTTCACCAAACGTTTACATTGTCTTGTATTGCGTGAAGCACTGACATTGTCGTGCGTTGCATCAAACATTTACATTGTTGTGTATTGCGTGAAACACTGACTATGTTGTGCGTTGCACCAAACGTTTACATTGTCGTGTATTGCGCGAAGCACTGACGTTGTCGTGCGTTGCATCAAACATTCACATTGTCCTGTATTGCGTGAAACACTGACATTGTTGTGCGTTGCACCAAATTTCTTCATTGTCATGTATTGCATGAAGAACTGACATTGTTGTGC
>JACXGM010006997.1:15429-31642 GCA_016801145.1 Umbra pygmaea | reverse complement strand
AGGTATATCTCCCTGATCACACCAAAAGCTCACACCTCCTTTGGTCGAAATTCCTTCCAGTTCGCCGCAGCTAATGATTGGAACGAGCTACAGAAGACTCTGAAACTCGTGACCACTGTCCCCCTCACTTCGTTTAAATCTCGATTATCAGAGCTTCTGTCTAACCATTGCACCTGCTGACCCCCCCCCCTCACATGGAGACTCTCTCCTTATCTGACCATCACCATTTGCCCAATAAGCACCTTATACTGACTTGAACAGTATTTTACGTTCAATTTGTTATTTGCACTGTTACCATTTGCACAATTCATTCCAGTGTTAATTCTTACATTGTATTTGCCTGCTACTCAGTATACAAATTTGATCTACCTCTAAATCTTGATTTCTTTGCACTAATTGTACATTTACTTACATCTACCTCTTTCAATTTTGACTGTATTTTCTATCTTTCTTCCTTACTCTACAATCTGTGTAATTCTTGTGTATTTGTATTCATGTGTAACTATGTCTGTACTTGCAACTTTTTGCTTTATCTTGGCCAGGTCGCCGTTTTAAATGAGAAATTGTTCTCAACGTGCCCACCTGGTTAAATAAAGGTTAAAAAAAAAAAAAAAAAAAAAAAAAGGTAGCTTCAATAAGACCACAATTGGGTTGATAACCTTCTACACAACGTAAGGCCCGATGAACTTGGGAGACAGTTTCCGGGAGTCTGTCTTGAGAGGCAAGTTCTTAGTGGAGAGCCATACCTTGTCTCCGATGGCGTAGGCTGGTGCTGGTGTATGGCGATGGTTTGCATGAGGCTCGTACTGACCTAAGGCACAGTGCCAGGTCTAAGGGGCAACAGCGTATGTGGGTCTGGACAGATGGCATGGACAAATCCCTCTCCTGGGATGGAAACAGGGGAGGCTAGTATCCGTAAATGCATTGAAAAGTTGACAAACCTGTGGCTGAGTTAGGAACAGTGTTGTGGGCGTACTCCACACAGGACAGCTGTGATGGCCATGACGTAGGCTCGAAAGAAGGCAGACACCACAGTGTGGTCTCCATCTTCTGGTTTGCCCTTTCAGCCTGACCGTTAGTCTGAGGGTGAAATCCAATCAGGAGACTGGAGACTGGTAAAACTTAATTGAGGAGGATGGGCTTACAGTACCTTACGGTAATGTCTGGAGTGGAGAAACCATTTCATTTCATCGACATCAAACATTAATTTGAGCTTGTCCTCAATTACGTTTCATTGGCCTCCAGTGTCTAGAGTAGGCTGTAAATGTTCCAGTTAACCACAGGTAAAACAGTGAACATAAGAGTTAATGTATTCATGGAAGAAAACAAATACATTGGCTTTTCTTACCCCAAAGAAATGTCCAGCATTTCTAAAATCACTGGTAATCTAATCAAGTAAAAGGAAAGTGTGACTGTGGCATGTTGGGATTGTTTTCATGCTGTGTTGTTGTTACCATGGACACACTGGTGATTTGTTTTACCAGAGAGTTTGTTTGACCATGACTCTCCACCTCAACCCCATATGATGTATTGAAACAATTCATTGAATTAGAGATTAGTCAACAGAGGGGGGGGGGGGGTAAATGCAGGGGATTCCTGTTAATGTCATAGCAGCTATGTTTGGGATGTTCTACAACCACTTATGGTCATTTTTTAGCATGATAACACACTACTATCTATTTTCTTGACAACCCATGTACCATCTATTTTTGTCACCTGTAAACTAAATGTAATTTTAATGGCAATTGAATTATAAGCCTTTGATCATGCTGTCATATATTATAATGTACAATAATTCTAACTGTTATTAGATTTGGCTTTAATCTGACTAGCTAAACTTTAAAAAAAAAAAAGAAAAAATATATACAGTACTTGTAGTTTTTCATAGATATACACCGCGTTACAAATGATTATGCAAATTAGAATTAAGTGTCATAAACATTAAATAATTTGTTTTTCAAGCAAACTCATGGATGGTATTGTGTCTTCGGGCTCTTTGGATCACTGACCTCAATCTCAGACACCTGTGATAATTAGTTTGCCAGGTGAGCCCAATTAATGAGAAACAGTTTTCGACATGCTTACAGTACCTGGTTAAATAAAGGTTAAATAAAAAAAACTACTTAGGAAGGATATTTCACATTATTAAGCAGGCTACCGGTTTCAAGCTGCTAAAATGCCATTACAAAGCAGCAAACAGGTATTTGAAGCTGCTGGTGCCTCTGGAGTCCCACAAACCTCAAGGTGTAGGATCTTCCAGAGGCTTGCAGTTGTGCATAAACCTACTATTCGGTCACCCCTAACCAATGCTCACAAGTAGAAACGGTTGCAATGGGCCCAGAAATACATGAAGACTAATTTTCAAACAGTCTTGTTTACCGATGAGTGCCGTGCAACACTGGATGGTCCAGATGGATGGAGTAGTGGATGATTGGTGGATGGACACCATGTACCAATGAGGCTGCGATGTCAGCAAGGAGGTGGCAAAGTCACGTTTTGGGCCGGGATCATAGGGAGAAAGCTGGTAGGCCCCTTTAGGGTCCCTAAAGGTGTGAAAATGACTTCAGCAAAGTATATAGAGTTTCTGATTGACTGACCACTTTGTCCCATGGTACAAAAAGAAGAACTGTGCCTTCTGTAGAAAAAATATCTTCATGCATGACAATCTCATGCTGCAAATATTTATACATATTTATTTAATAAGTATACCTCAGAGATGCTCACAAGTCTCTGAGCTAGAGTCCAAGTCAAGTCTCAAGTCTTTGAGCTAGAGTCCAAGTCAAGTCTCAAGTCTTTGAGCTAGAGTCCAAGTCAAGTCTCAAGTCTTTGAGCTAGTGTCCAACTCAAGTCTTAAAGATGAACTGAACTGGAATTTTATGTAAAGGTGATAGAACAGACATTTTTTTTTCTTCTCATTGGTACAATGATTAAAATGGCTAAATTTGTTAAAAGGGATAAACTGGTTTGTTGAAAGTGTTGTTTTTGTTACATGGGCGCCGCCATTTTGGATTTCAAAAATCGGCTACGTCACTGGTATGGTAAGCTACTCAGCCATACCAGGTAATGAGTCTGAGGCTAACTGACATGACTGAGGAAGCAGGCCTATGGGGGGTTTATACTGCATTGTCTCTGGCTGCAGTAATGAATGGTATAGATCTAAGGCAGCTGGGGTTAAAATAAATGTCCACAGCCTACCTTTGACTAAGAAACCAGCCCCTCAATTCATGGCTAGCTGCCTTAAAACTGGCTAGCCCTCCGACAGCCCCTGAATTTCGTGTCTGTAGCGAGCATCTTTTAACGACAGAAAATTTAGAGAACTGTACTTTCAACACAACAGTGTCACTGGTGAGGGTTAAGTCAAACAGACTGAAACCTGAGGACATTTCATCATTGTTTGACTTTTCAGGCTACAGTACAGGGCAGACAGATAGACCAATGGAAAGTAACACCGCCGTCACTATCTGCCGCAGGGAAAGGGCGCTGAAACGCTCAAGTCAGGCAGAGGACAGTTTAGCTGTTATCAAGGAATGCTAGCAAGTCTACTAAGCAAAAGGCTGGATGTAATGTTGTTGTCACATACACAGAACACGTACATATTCACATACACGCACAAATAATGCCTAATGCGTAGGCTTTATAGCGTTTAACAAAACTGAGACTGACACTGGACATTATTTGAAATTGAATCACGAAACCAAGCTAGATACAGTACCAAACGATCCAACCTATGGGAAACGGCTATCAGCTAAACACGTTAGAAGCACTCATTTCAAACTATACAATCTAGCACTCTGACCATAGACTGTATAAATTAAGCATGACTGACAATAACACAGATCGATAATAATGTGTTTACTCGCTGCTATCTAAACCACTGCCGGTCTGTAAACAAAATCCAATCTCTCTTTCTACTCACCCTGAAGCTAGCTGCTGTTCACTGTCCCAGGGCAGATTGTTGATGCAGAGGAGATAGCTGCTAGTTCCATAGTAAGAAGTGATGCAGAGGGAGTTCAACTCGCAGAAATAGCTGCTAGTTCCATATGTGACGGGTGTGCAACGGCTCGGAACGCACCCTTGCTAGCAGCCCGCACGGCAGTTCGCCTTGCCCCATACCGGGCTCGATCTCGCGGCCATCTGCTCCGCAACACTCGACACAGCCCTGCTTGCAACGTACCAACCGAGTGAGCTATACAAAAAAGGTACCAATTGTATAACTCTTCGGCGACATTTCAAGCTTGCTGTGGAGTGAGAATCTGTACGTTCTTAACTCCGTTACACATAGTAAGAGGTATCTGTGCAATATCCAGTGCAATATCCATCAACAATCACAAAGAAAGTCTGCCAACTCTGAACTAGCCTAGAGTAAACAGCAAACCTCACGAATCCTCCGTGCAGGTAACTTAACAAGCGACCCCATTGGATGAATTCGTCCAATCACATTTTCCATTTAATTGCCTCGATTTTCTAAAAGTCACAGGACATCAACCATGTTTTTCTATTTTCTCTAAATGCACACGATAAGCAGTCTCTATTCCCTAAAATGCACAATGTGCTTGGATATGTAGTTATTTACTCCATTAATAATTTACTGTGTACATTACAATGCACATCTTGCAAATACAATCTAATACATATTTTAGACACAACTTTGTATTATACTGACTCATTATTGAACTGACTAATTTTCGTGTGTAAAATCCTGCAGCTGTTGCCTGTACTGTTAGGACCTTCTCAGGTCCTACCATACCAGTGATGTCATAGCAATTGGCAGCGTTCTATACTAACAAACGCAGTTTTGGGTGTTGCTTAAAAAAGCTATGTATTGATTTTTTAATTAATTTTTTTTGTTAAATTATTTTTAATTGTCTTAAATAACACATTATCAACGTTGATTCTTTCAGTTCAGTTCATCTTTAAGTCTTCTAGCTAGAGTCCAGGTCAAGTCTGAAGTCTTTGAGGTAGAGTCCAGGTCAAGTCTCAAGTCTTTGAGCTAGAGTCCAAGTCAAGTCTTCTAGCTAGAGTCCAGGTCAAGTCTCAAGTCTTTGAGCTAGAGTCCAAGTCAAGTCTTAAGTCTTCTAGCTAGAGTCCAGGTCAAGTCTCAAGTCATGAGTGTTGTATCACCTGCTGCGTTCCATCCAGGCTGCTTAGAACACTACATAGCTATATACAGTATAAGAAATTCAAAGCATTTAATATGTTATTATGACTCCTTTATCTGTTAGAATACACTATCAGCTTTGATTAGTTGTTTGGTAGATAATCAGTGTAAACAGGCTATTGTAATATGACAAAAAACAACAGGATGTCACATCCAGCCCTAGTAGGGGCTGGGATAAGGCCTCCTTGATGTGTTATGTCTCTTGTGATTATGTCTTACGTTCTCAGTGTTTTTTCAGTATATGCATACAGTGGTTTATTTATGGTTCTTTTGAGTTGCTCCCTCATGTCTCATGGTCTGTGGTTCCCCCTAGTGTTCCTTCCGTGTCCTACAGGTTTTCGGGTGGTCTGATGTCATCAGTGTGGGAAGGTGTGTACATGTTGATTGGCACGGGTGTACCATATTGTATCTCATTAGCTTTAGTATTTAGCCCTCATGTTTCTGTCATTCCCCTGTTGGTCAGTGTCCCTGTTACGTGTCATTGGTATTACTCTAGTGTTTCGTGTTAGCCCCTCGTGGCAGTGTATTTGACCTTGGAGTAGTTGATTATTAAATATCTGTGGATTATTGCAACCTTCGTGCCTGTCTCTGTACATTCCTTGGGATACGTGACAGATTGACCAACCACAACATGAGACAGCGAAGGAGTACCGGCGTTACACGCCGTCAGGAGGAGGAAGCAGAGTATTCTGTCCGAGACGACGAGGAGGTGTGGAACAGGAGGTACCTGGAGGCATGGCTTGGGACCGTGGCGTTCAGACGGCTGGATCAGGAGGAGCATGTGTTTGGAGAGCGCCTCCGACAATGCCTCAAGGAAGCCCAACAAGACGGCATGCGCCTGGCACCGTTCCGACAGTGGGGAGTACTCAGACGACCGTCGCTCCTCCCGGAACAATGGACAGGTCACTCATCGCTCATCCTAAGCCACAGTTTAGCCATCGAGTTAGTTCCTTCTCCGGCTCCCAGTCCGTTTGTTTTTCAAGTTGTCAGGCTAGCTCTAATGGTTCTGGTAGCATGGTTAGTTCCATGAGTTCCCCACACAGTCAGGTCCAGGGCAGGCGTACTCTAATTAGGACCCCCCCTCTGACTATGAGCATTCCTAGCATAGAGGCTAGCATTGTTTGCCCCGCTAGCACCTCCAGAGCCCAGGGTAGCTTTCAGGCTAGTTACACCCCTATTTCTCAGGCCAGCTACCCCTCCAGCCCTCCTAGCTTTCCTATGTATCAGGCGTCCCCAGTCAGTCTACAGGCTAGGCCTACTAGCACTCAGGTTCAGGACAGTAGTCCACTGGATAGGGCCCCCCGTCGGAGTACTAGTCCCCTTAGGCTTTCTGTTTCTGCCCCAGTTAGGGCACCTGTTACTGCCCCAGTTCATGACGCAGCTACTATCCCAGCTAATGCCCCCAGGGCCTTCTGCCCCAAGATGGCTGACCTTCCTGGCTATGAGAGCGAGGAGGAGGAGATGCCACCCCTCATAAGAGGTCCCCCACTCCAGATGGCAGACCTCCACAAAATGGCTGACAGTTTCGCCAAGAAAATGTTGGGGGGGGCTATGAGGGGTGGCGACGGGACTCCGCCCCCCTCTTTTGCAGTCCTGTCCAGGAGGACGACCTGGAGGACCTGCTCTGCCCTTCACCACAGCCACAGACATTAGTCTGCCCACCGCCAGAGCCTCAGGCAGCAGTCTGCCCACCGCCAGAGCCTCAGGCGGCAGTCTGCCCACCGCCAGAGCCTCAGGCGGCAGTCTGCGATCAGCCGTCGTTGACGTCCGGACCCCCTGCTCAGCCGTCGTTGACGTCCGGACCCCCTGCTCAGCCGTCGCTGACGTCCGGACCCCCTGCTCAGCCGTCGCTGACGTCCGGACCCCCTGCTCAGCTGTCGCTGACGTCCGGACCCCCTGCTCAGCCGTCGCTGACGTCCGAACCCCCTGCTCAGCCGTCGCTGACGTCCGGACCCCGTGCTCAGCCGTCGCTGACGTCCGGACCCCGTGCTCAGCCGTCGCTGACGCCACCTCCAGACCTCCCAGACACCCTGCCTGAACCCTGGCCACCAGAACTGCCTGTCCCAGTGCCATTGCCTGCCCCTATCCCTGTGCCATTCCCTGCTGCTGTCCCTCCAGACCCAGGGCCCCTCTCTGTCCCTCCAGACCCAGGGCCCCTCTCTGTCCCTGCAGACCCCGGGCCGCCAGCTGTTCCTCCTGACCCCGGGCCGCCCTCTGTTCCTCCTGACCCCGGGCCGCCCCCTGTTCCTCCTGACCCCGGGCTCTCTGTCTCGCCCACCCCAGTGTTGTGGGCTTAGGGAGGGGGTTATGTCACATCCAGCCCTAGTAGGGGCTGGGATAAGGCCTCCTTGATGTGTTATGTCTCTTGTGATTATGTCTTACGTTCTCAGTGTTTTTTCAGTATATGCATACAGTGGTTTATTTATGGTTCTTTTGAGTTGCTCCCTCATGTCTCATGGTCTGTGGTTCCCCCTGGTGTTCCTTCCGTGTCCTACAGGTGTTCGGGTGGTCTGATGTCATCAGTGTGGGACGGTGTGTACATGTTGATTGGCACGGGTGTACCCTATTGTATCTGATTAGCTTTAGTATTTAGCCCTTATGTTTCTGTCATTCCCCTGTTGGTCAATGTCCCTGTTACGTGTCATTGGTATTACTCTAGTGTTTCGTGTTAGCCCCTCGTGGCAGTGTATTTGACCTTGGAGTAGTTGATTATTAAATATCTGTGGATTATTGCAACCTTTGCGCCTGTCTCTGTACATTCCTTGGGATATGTGACACAGGAATGCCTTTATTTTGAAGATAATAACTGTATTTTGCCTTATAACATGGACACAAGTACAGTTCAGACCAAATATTGTGGTGCTAAAGAAGAAAGAACTCGCATGTCTGTTACTGAATCATAATGACAGACCTTGCCTCCTATTGTGCAGGCTCTGTGGGGCCATATGAACTTAATACAGAAAATGTTATATCTCACCGTGCCATAACCAACATCCTCCCAATTAGTGCAAACTGCATAAAATCACATTAAAAATAATAATAATAATTCATTCAACTTTTATAGCACTTTTCAAGGAACCCAAAGCACTTTACACAGTGAAGGGGAAAGCCCACCTCATCCACCACCAATGTGTAGCACCCACTTGGGTGATGCACGGCAGCCATTTTGCGCCAGAATGCTCACCACACATCAGCTATCAGGTGGAGAGGTGAGTAGTTATATATGCCAATTAGGAAGGAGGGGGATTATTAGGTGGCCATGATTAAAGTGATAGGCCTGGTTGGGAATTTGGCCATGACACCAGGGTTAACACCCCTACTCTAACGAATAGTGCCAATAGTGCCAATGACCACAGAGAGTCAGGACACCTGTTCAACGTCCCATCCAAAAGACAGCACCCTACATGGGGCAGATGTCCCCATCACTACCCTGGGGCATTGGGAAAGATAAGGGAAGATTGCCCCCTACACCACTTCCACCAAGATGGCCCTCCAGCACCACTTCCAGCAGCACTGGTCTCCCATGCAGGGACCAACCAGGCCTGACCTTGCTTAGCTTTAGAAGCAAACCAGCAGTGGAATACAGGGTGCTACAGTATGTAGCAAAAAAATCATACATTGTAGCAAAACTATTGCTGCAAAAACACAAGGTCCTGAGAGAAGAACTGGAAAAAGTGTTAAACAGTTACTCTAAAATTATTAGCAATAATTACTGTAACCTCTTTTTACATACAAGAGCACAACCATGTAATGTGGACTGTGTCTATAAGTAATGACAGCTTATAAACTACAGTAAGTCAACACATCCCCCAGAATCTCAAGCCCAGTGTAACGTTGACTAAATAAAACAGTTAACGTTACATGATCAACAATAAACCTGTAACCTGTTGGCAGCCAGCGGGAGGTAAATGAATACGTTCATCAACTACCACAAGTTTGGCAAGCAAAAAAATGCTCATTCATCTTTTCATAACTTCTAGAGAACGACCGTCGGAGTTAACCTACTGTTGCCTCGGTCGTAGCTAAAGCAAGAAGCAAGCTAATGTTAGATGCCCAATACTGAGCTAAATATGTTTGCTAACCTATCAGGGTGCATTTTCAGGTGCCTGGTCAAATCAGATGTGTTTTTAAAGACAAAGCTTATGAATAGCAAAGCAGGTGCCGGCCGGTTGATATGTTTGTTGTCCTCTCACTTGTGTGTGCGACTTAAGTTTGACTCGAGTCCGAGTCTCAAACTCGAGTCCCCATCTCTGGTATACCTCTTTGTCATTGGCTGCTATGGGCATAAAAGGAGAGAAACTCATGGTGTGGCCCTCATTCTCCCCTGACCTCAACCCTATTGAGAACCTTTGGAGCATCCTAAAGCAAAAGATCTATGAGGGTGGGAGGCAGTTCGCATCAAAACAGCAGCTCTGGTAGGCTATTCTGACATCCTGCAAAGAAATTCAAGGAGCAACTCTACATAAACGTACAAGTTCAATGGATGCAATAATTTTGAAAGGGGTAATCAAAGAAGTGGGTCTTGCCCAGTTAAGATGTGTTTGATTTATTTATTACATTCAGCTGTATTACTCGCTGGGAGATTTAGACTGTATTTCACTTTAGGATTAGATAACACAGACATGTAAATGGCATAAGGATTACATCACTTTACATAAACATCATCTACAACAGGGGTATTCAATTAAAATTCAAAGAGGTCTAGTCATATGTTTTCTACCCAGCAAAACATTTTACATTTACATTTTTGTCATTTAGCAGATCCTGTTTTCCACAGCATCATAAAATAAGTGCATACATTACATTTAAGAGCAATTAGGTAAAACATCCACACCTCAGTATAGTAAGGGCATTCAATATGCACAGTGGTGCAAACACATCAGGGGTGAAAAATGTGACAAATATGCTAACCCCTTGGGGGGGGGGGGACTTTTTCAAATGCTTTGTTGGATTGAGAAAATCAAAGTTAGCGAGTGTTAGTGCTTATAAAGAACTAAGATACTTTGAAGTTGACTGAGTTATTTAAAGAGTGCAACACTAATTTAACTAGGCATTGTAGACCCCTCTCCCAACATAGCACTTATAGTTGTAACCATAAAGCTCTATTTTGGCCTCATCACTCCATATTACAGTGCGCCAGAAGCTGTGAGGTGTGACAAGGTGTTGACAGGCATATTGTAACTGGGCTATTTTGTGGCACTGGTGCAGTAAAGGCTTCTTTCTGGCAACACAATCATGCATTATCCAATTTTGTTCAAGTATCGTCATATTGTGGTCCTTGAAACAACCACACAACTTTTTTAAGAGCAGCCTGTATGTCTCCTGAGGTTACCTGTGGGTTTTTCTTTGTAACAATTGTTATTGTCCAACAACATCCCAAGGAGCACTGTGCAAGCGATAATATTAAAATGGAAGGAGTATCAGACCACTACTCCTTCCATTTCAATATTATCGCTTGCACAGTGCTCCTTGGGATGTTTGAAGCTTGGGAAATCTTTCTGTATCCAAATCCGGCTTTAAACGTCTCCACCACAGTATCTCGGACCTGCCTGGTGTGTTCCTTGTTCTTCATGATGATCTCTGTGCTTTCAATGGACCTCTGAGACTATCACAGAGCAGGTGCATTTATACGGAGACTTGATTACACACAGGTGGATTCTATTTATCATCATTAGTCATTTAGGTGAACATTGGATCAATCAGACATCCTCACTGAACTTCTGGAGAGAGTTTGCTGCACTGAAAGTAAAGGGGCTGAATAATTTTGCTTGCCCAATTCGTCAGATTTTTATTTGTTAAAAAAGTTTGAAATGTCCAAAAAAATTCCTTTCCACTTCATGATTGTATCCCACTTGTTGTTGCTTCTTCACAAAAAAATACAGTTTTATATCTTTATGTTTGAAGCCTGAAATGGGGCAAAAGGTCTAAATGTTCAAGGGGGCCGAATACTTTCGCAAGGCACTGTAAGTTGTACATATAAATGTCTAAAAATTTTGTCCATGCCATTTTAATTTTATGTACTAGTTATAGTAATATGTTACGTCATAAATCAAAATAATGTTCTGTTCCTATGAATGTGATAGAATAAAAAGTGGATACCAAATACTTTTGTCAATTTCTACATTCTTTAATCAAAATATTTTTTTCAAAAACTACCAAAAAATACAAAAACAATATTTAATAATATTTCATAATATTTAAGACTAGCAAATGATCCGAACTAGCATTGGATCCAGGGGTTGAAAACATCGACTTAAAAAATACAAAATACAGACAATTTTAGAATAGCAATATTGACATTTCACAATATGTAACTAACAACAAATGCATATTATGGCCAAAATAATAATGTGTAATTTTGGAAATTGGTTATATTGTCCCTGAATTATTCCTTTGTTCAGTAAAAACACATACATATACACACATATATATATATATGTATATATATATATATATTAAAAAAATATGTACAATTCGGGCCTACAGAACAAATGAATGGAATAGTATATTTTTTTTATAGTGCCCTTTTCATGAAAATTTCTCATAGTGCTACAGATTAGAAACAAAAAAGAAAAATTTGCAGTTTATAGAATGAAATGAACCATCTAAAAAGGGACAAAAAGCTTTTTTAAAACAGTCAGTGGATTGAGGTGCCCTCAAGGTGTCAGGTAGGGCATTCCACATGTGCAGGGCAGCTGAAGTCTTGTTCTTGGTATATGAAGAAGGTTTGAGTGAGTGGAGCAGAGGGAACGTGTTGTGTTTTGTGGTTTGATAAGTTCTTTGAGGTGTGGGGGGGGGGGCATGTCCATAGATGCATTGGTGTGTGAGGAGGGAAACCTTGTACTCAATACTGGTGGAGACGGGAAGTCAGTGGAGTGAGTAGAGAGTCGGGGTAATGTGCTCATGTTCCGCACTCTCATCAGGATCCTTGCTTCAGACTTTTGGATGTACTGAAACCTCCTTGGACAGAGTTTAGAGATGTTATAAAGGTGGTAGAAAAAGGTCTTTAATAGCTGATTTATATGGGATACAAACGTGAGTTGGGAGTCCGTTTTTACACTAAGATTTGTGACTGTTGATGAGAGGGGGATGTTAGAGCCAGAAAAGGTGATGCTGGTTATGGATGATGATTTGGTCTGGTACGAAGTGCCAACCAGGATGACTTTGGTTCTGGAAATGTTTCATTGAAGAAAGTTGTGCTCCATCCACCATCCATACCATTATCTCCTCCAGACAGTTGGTGAGTATTGATAGGGATGAATATTGTAATAGATTCCTTTTTTGGGTAACTTTTGGGAAGGTCCTCAGTAATACCGTAATGACCAGGTAAAAGAAGTTCATATCTTATCAGTAATCTATGAAAAACTAAAACCTTCAATTGGAACAATGGGAAACATTCTAAAATTACAGAACTTCTTTACCTAGTCATTAGGGAACCTCCCAAAAGTTGTGAACTCAGCCCAACCCATAAAAGTAATCTATTAAAATATTTATGCCTATCTCCGCCCCTGGTCATGTTTCCCACTAGTCAAACTCTAAAAACAACTTCTCAATGCCTGTTGTACTTCCAAAGACAGCCACTGCAATTGTCCAGAGATTTGACCAGTTATGTCACTGGTCATATTTTGAAAACTACAGCTAGACTCAGGGGAGGCGTCCGGTTGACTTACTGATCTTTTCTTGTCAAAATCACGCCCATCTTTGAGACCTGCCTCTGTAACTTTCTTACGCAAAGCACTACAGACCTTGTAGTATTCTCACAATTTAATGAATCTATTCGCTGGTTTGGTTACAGGCAGTTTTCTCTGTGAGTTGGTGGTCGATTAGAAAAATTCCCAACATGTTTATTTAGAAGGGATATGATGTGGGTTAGTGGTGGAGAGCACCATTGGAATGTTCCTTTAATTGATGAGGTAACTCCTGACGACAGCAGAATGAAGTGTGTTATAATATACAAGCAAACTCATTGATTGGTGCGTCATCATGCAGCATGACAATGCAATAAAAACAAACTGCTAAAGCAATTAGGGATTTAAAGGGATATTTAGTTTTTTAGCATGTTTAGATTTAATTTTCAACTTTTAGGGTTGAAACATCATCCAGATAGGGGTTTTGGTGAAAGTTCCATTTCTGACATTATTTTGTCTGTCTAGTTCTGTGCACAAGTACTGGAGTGGACAGACTGATCCCAAAACCTGTTCTAAATTGTCTTAACATAGATTTTTTATCTACGATAAAAAAGCATTTGCATTTGAAGAAAATGTCATGTTACACTGACAGTGTTGTTCGACAGATTCCAAAACCCTTCACATTTCAGTAGCATTCTCAGGAAAAAGCAAATGGCGGTACAACACATGCTAAAACCTGAAATATTCCTCTAAGGGCAAATACTGGAAAAAATATTGACAAGCCAACTAAATGTCCAGATTTCAGTCCAATTACACATGGTTTCATTTGCAAAAGATGTGACTTAAAACACAAATAACTGACAATAAACAACAGCAGCTTCAGATAGCTGCCGTACAATCCTGGCTACGCATCACCAAATACATTTTTTTTAGATGGGATATACTATCAATTAATCTACTTTTAGTACAATCCAACAACATTGTTTGGAATGAGAATGTTGTGACAGGAAATTGTTCCCACTGGGCGTGGTTTTCCCAGAGGAGCAGAAAAAAAGGAGGGGTTGAATTAAGCAAGTATATAGGCCCTTATGTAAATGTATGTGTGGATTCCTGCTATTTGTCTAGCTGTCATCTAAAAGACACCAACTTCAGTCTACAGCATTAGGAGTATTAGTAAATAACAGGTACAGTTACATTTTACTAATTTGTGCATCTAGTGTTAATCCCAGTGTGAACGTTTCAGACAAAAATATAGAAAATCTGTTGTTTACCAGTAAATATGTCTTTGACAAAGGAAGTATTACTGCATTTTACTGCTTTCCTGTGTAGTGTGTTGAGATTTCAAAGGCTATTTTATTTAACTTTTAACTTAGAAGCTGTGTGGAATCATTATTCATGACATAGTACTCAAATGAGGTGATGACTGATTTTGTGATTAGCTTGCCTGTTTATATTTAATTTTACAAATTAATATACAGAGCCACAGGCTGAATTTTAATAGGAGGATACTAGTGTCTGAAAACAGGTAACCTGTTGGGCATAACTGCAATATCTTTTAACGTAGTTTATAGCCCCCATTCATATCATAGGTGTGTTGATGTTAGTCTCCATAAAACAATACACAGTAAAAACAAGAATAGTCTGAGGGAAACTAATCTGGTAATGAAGTGATTGGTGAGCAGCTATCTGTGGAATTTGTAATGCTAAGAGGAAAGGACAATACTGAGCTTGTGTGACTGTTGCAGAATAATAAACAATATATCCAGTGTTTAATATATTTTCCTTACTGAGCTGTATTCATGTATTCTTGCCCAGCCACCTGATCCCATGAGCTAACATTAAATGTTAAGTGACTGAGCGTGTGTGTGCTTTTCACGAGACAAACGACAACTGGGTAGGAGATGTAAAGAGATGCATATTCTACAATCCATAGTCAAGAAGTGTGCTAGCCTATTATAATAAATAAAGAAGGTGCTAATGCACATTCATTTAGTTAGTGAGTACTGAAGCATGTTGAGGTTTACAATTAACAGTTTCCATTTTTAACCTGTTTATATATGCATAATCTTTAAGCAGAATCACTATCATACCTTCAATTAGACATGATATTCCATGTTTGAAAGCTGGTGTTTTATATGCCATGGGACACGTCCTGTATCTGCACAAAAATTCATAGTAAACAATATTCAAGACCTGGTTTGGCTTTACTGTGCCACTTTTAAAACCAGTGGCCAAATATACTGGCCAAATATACTCCGTATTCTGACATTTGTTGCACTACCTGTACAAATACTTAATTGATTATTCTGAACATCTGCACACTGTATTCCTGTTTTTATTATTTTTATTCTGTACTTCATTGTCATGTAATTCATGCGTAACTGTATGTCTTCTGCACCTCAGCACTTACATATTGGCCAGGTCGCCGTTTCAAACGACAAACTTTTCTCAACATGCTTACCTGGTTAAATAAAGGTTAAATAGGAAAAGAATAATAAATAATGCTAGAATGCATCTTTCAGGGATTTAATATTGCCTGGAGCCATCTAGTGGTCATATATATAACCTTTCCTTTATTATTGTTTACGAATGACACTGGGAAAAGGTGTAGCGTCTCAGGTCATGTCAACATTTCATTTGGCATCTGGTGAACTGACAGTGGTGAGTTTCCAGTGATTGTGTTTTCCATTATAGCCTTGCATGATGCTTCCGTTTCTGATGAAGATGAAAAATGGTAGTGATGCTGCTATCTCTTTACTTACAGATACTATGGAAGTAAGTAGCTCACCTCCTCAAATGCTACATAGAAACTAACACCTGAGATATCATATCTCTAAACTCTTGTAGTATTCAAAAGTAATATTTTTTCTATAATATAATTTCAGAAAAAGCATTTATGTATGCATGCATTGTCCTGTATGTACGTATTTGTGTGTATGTATGTATGTATGTATGTACGTACGTATTTATGTGTGTGTGCATGTATGTATGCATGTCTGATTTCCTGTGAGTGTGCGCTTGCATGCATGGGGGTGTCACTGTTCATTCCTACATGTCTGCATGTGTTTTTTTTCTGACTGTGCATGTATATGTACCCCTGGTCTTCCCTCAGCTCACTGATGCTCTGTTTGGCCTTCCGCCCTCTGGTTGTGCCCCCCAGGGGAGCAATGGTTTCTGGCCCAGTCAGAAGCAACCAGAAGGTACAATCTGGCCAACACAGCCCACTCAACAGCCCACCCAACCACCACCCTCATCCTGCTGGCCTGGGCAGCCCAATACCCCCTGCTGGACTGGGCCCCATCCATCCCAACCAACCCAAGCCCAAAACTGGCCTAGTCCCCAACCGCAACCAACCCAACCTGCCCCAGCACATTCCTGCCAGCAATGCTGGTCTGGAACTCCTCAATACCAGCCCCCCCAGCCTCCA
>JACXGM010006997.1:0-15329 GCA_016801145.1 Umbra pygmaea | reverse complement strand
AACCCTGGTCAATCTGGCTGGCCTGGTCAAAACCCAAGCTTTAAACCAGGTGCGTCTGGATGGCCATTTGGCCCTGGTCAGGAACCAGGTAGACAGTCTGGTTGGCCTTCTCAGGATCCAGCTGGGTTCAGACCTGATTCACAGTGGACTCCAATACAGACTGGAAATCTGGTGAGAGACAAGGAATATATGGTGTAACTTCAGACTGATATACAGAGATACTGACACATGTTAGCATGGATATGGTACTTTTTCCTCTGGAGTCGGTTACTCTGCAGTGACTCATAATGTACTATTATGGTGTTAGATAACCTGGATGTATGTGTGTTTTGTGTTCTCTAAATCAGTAGATCTCAACCTTTTTCCTGCACACTTGGGCAGAAATGTCAAGGCACACCAACAAAGTTTATGCCTAATTATTGATAATAAATAAGTGTTCTAGCTATGGATATTGCCTTACTGGAATGGGATATAGATAGTAGCAGGTTGCCTTGTTTAAGTTCATGATATACTATGTAGCTGAAGTTGTATTACATTCAATATATATAAACATATCCTACAGTATCAATGGACAATATATAAAAACATACAATATACAAGATATAAAAACATGTTCAATATCAGTTAATTTAACAAGTTTCAAATATAGAATATGCATACCATAATTTCACGTAAATAATAGGGTATATAAAATGGTATACCTAACATATTTTAGTCCCTGACTAGCAAAGTGTGCTTTCTTCACTATCGCTCTCTCTAATTCTGATATACAGTGCCTTGCGAAAGTATTCGGCCCCCTTGAACTTTTCAACCTTTTGCCACATTTCAGGCTTCAAACATAAAGATATTAAACTGTATTTTTGTGAAACATCAACAACAAGTGGGACACAATCATGAAGTGGAACGAAATTTATTGGATATTTCAAACTTTTTTAACAAATAAACAACTGAAAAATTGGGCGAGCAAAATTATTCTGCCCCTTTACTTTCAGTGTAGCAAACTCTCTCCAGAAGTTCAGTGAGGATCTCTGAAGGATCCAATGTTGACCTAAATGACTAATGAAGATAAATAGAATCCACCTGTGTGTAATCAAGTCTCCGTATAAATGCACCTGCTCTGTGATCGTCCTTTGAAAAGCACAGAGAGCATCATGAAGAACAAGGAACACACCAGGCAGGTCCGAGATACTGTTGTGGAGAAGTTGAAAGCCGGATTTGTATACAGAAAGATTTCCCAAGCTTTAAACATCCCAAGTAGCACTGTGCAAGCGATAATATTGAAATGGAAGGACTTTCAGACCACTGCAAATCTACCAAGACCCGGCCGTCCCTCTAAACTTTCAGCTCATACAAGGAGAAGACTGATCAGAGATGCAGCCAAGAGGCCCATGATCACTCTGGATGAACTGCAGAGATCTACAGCTGAAGTGGGCGAGTCTGTCCATAGGACAACAATCAGTCGTATACTGCACAAATCTGGCCTTTATGGAAGAGTGGCAAGAAGAAAGCCATTTCTGAAAGATATCCATAAAAAGTGTTGTTTAAAGTTTGCCACAAGCCACCTGGGAGACACACCAAACATATGGAAGAAGGTGCTCTGGTCAGATGAAACCAAAATCTAACTTTTTGGCAACAATCCAAAACATTTTTTTTGGTGTAAAAGCAACACAGCTCATCACCCTGAACACACCATCCCCACAGTCAAACATGGTGGTGGCAGCATCATAGTTTGGGCCTGTTTTTCTTCAGCAGGGACAGCGAAGATGGCTAAAATTGATGGGAAGATGGATGGAGCCAATTACAGGACCATTCTGGAAGAAAACCTGATGGAGTCTGCAAAAGACCTGAGACTGGGACAGAGATTTGTCTTCCAACAAGACAATGATCCAAAACATAAAGCAAAATCTAAAATGGAATGGTTCACAAATAAAGATATCCAGGGGTTAGAATGGCCAATTCAAAGTTCAGACCTGAATCCAATCGAGAATCTGTGGAAAAAACTGAAAACTGCTGTTCACAAACGCTCTCCATCCAACCTCACTGAGCTCGAGTTGTTTTGCAAGGAGGAATGGGCAAACATTTCAGTCTCTCAATGTGCAAAACTGATAGAGACATACCCCAAGCGACTTACAGCTGTAATCGCAACAGAAGGTGGCGCTACAAAGTATTAACTTACCACGCCCAATTTTTCAGTTTTTTCTTTGTTAAAAAAGTTTGAAATATCCAATAAATTTCGTTCCACTTCATGATTGTGTCCCACTTGTTGTTGATTCTTCACAAAAAATTACAGTTTCATATTTTTATGTTTGAAGCCTGAAATGTGGCAAAAGGTTGAAAAGTTCAAGGGGGCCGAATACATTCGCAAGGCACTGTATAAATATATACAGTATCTCACAAAAGTGAGTACACTCTTCACATTTTTGTAAATATCTGATTATATCTTTTCATGTGACAACACTGAAGAAATTACACTTTGCTACAATGTAAAGCAGTGAGTGTACAACTTGTATAACAGTGTAAATTTGCTGTCCCCTCAAAATAACTAAACACACAGACATTAAAGGTACAATATGTAGTTTTCCAAAACAATAACAAAAGACGTACTTTGCATTAAAAAAGCAAACATCACTATACCTATATTATATATCTTTCTTAGTTGTGTACTTAAATTATCCTAAATACTTCCAAAAACTTTCAAACCAAGAGAAATTTGTAATATTCCAAGACACGGTACGTACCAAGACACGGTACGTTTCATTTTGTCTTCCGTCAATGGCATCATATAACCTTTGACTGCTCTAGTTGAAAACATAACGTGAATAAAGTTATAATATTTTCAACAATACATTCAGTAGATTCATACATTTTTTGATATTCCATGACATGCTTGTGGCTAAGGTGGTGGAGCAATTTGCTCTTATCCGATGTTATGAGTAGAATTTACAGCTGTAAAATAAAAAATAAGACTAGTCGTAGCTAGGTCCACCGTAAGCAATGCGTGTCCGTGAGATCAGAATATTACTAGTGATAGTTGCTAGACAAGTGTTCTTTCCTTAATCCAAATAGATCAAATGGACGAAGGAAGTTTTAAACGTTCCAATGTTGCCCCCTGGCAACCGTTTTGTTCCATAAGCCATAAAGTGTCAAAGAAAAGAGAAGCTACCATTAAAATACTTGCATTTCATAGGCTTAAAAACATATTATTTTCACGTAATTATAAATTCCACCATTAATAAATTGATCGCTAAATTCGATGTGCCTGCAAGAGAAATGTAAATAGTTACTAATTGTTCTGAGTTACAAACCCAAAGAATGCGTGTGTGCGCTGTGCACTACGGTATGAAAAATACATGGAATTTGCTGCTTTAACCAACTTTAGTTAGACAAAACAACTAGCATCGTCCCAACTTGAGAAAGATAACAGAAAATATATTCACAATTTAGCATGAGGAAGGGCAGTGAAGCGTCAGTCTTAACAAGCATGTTCAATACTGTAGTGATGGAAAACATATTGTTTTACATATTGCGATGGATTGCACAGCTGAAAAGTGACTGATCAAGATTTGTTTGTAACGTACAGTAACGTTAGTACCGTTTTAACAAACAACACTTTTTCCAGGCATTTGATTGATAATCCATGCAGTTCGCTGCTAACGTAAATAATGTGGCCTGTACCTTCGATTGAAAAAAACGGTCTTTCTCCAAAGACATTACAGCTAATTCCTAATGCAATCAGAGTCAGAAAAACAATACATTTGTATTGCGCCCTGGCTGTCCCTGCTAGCTACTATGCGTAGCTCATTGAGATCTTACGCCCGGCTGGTACAACATTGATATATATATCAAGTCCGACGTAAAGGGCATTTTAGGTCGGACGTACAGTTAGGACCTATATATGTACAGCTGGTGCAAGCGGCCCCTGAGCACTGCTGTTTACCCTCACCAGGCCTCGCAGTTGCACCATGCGTGTTTAGAAGTGCCATATCGTAAAGGCTGAAAGTGTCGCACAGCGTTCCGGACGTTATGTATTCGAATACACCGGTTTTGCGGTATATAAAAAATTCATTTCATAACAAAAATAAACACCGGTATTCGGTGTGAACCGGTATACCGCCCAGCACTAATCCCACGCTTCTAATCACTAATCCCGACGTCATCCAAGTACATCTTTTGCTATTGTTTTGACTGAGAGACCCCTAGCGGCCAAAAACTACATACTGTACGTTTAAGGTCTAAATCGCTGGCAACAAAAGTGAGTACACCCCTAAGTGAAAATGTAATTTCTTCAGTGTTGTCACATGAAAAGTCATAATCAAATATTTAAAAAAATGTTAGGGGTTTACTCACTTTTGTTGACCCAACCACACAGGGTTGGGTCAGATTACTTTGAAATGTAATCCATTACTGACTACAAGTTACATGGCAATTTCTGTAATCAGTAACGTAATCAGTTGGATTACCCAAAACATGTAACGTAATCTGATTACTTTTGGATTACTCTTAGATCACTTAAATAAATTATAGTAAAAGACCGCCACAGAATTGATCAATGAATTCTCATTTTATTTTTCTCTTTATTATTTCATTACATACACTTTTTTGCTCTCATTAAAGCATTCCTGTGTGAACTAACTAAAAACTTTATAATTATTAGGTACTTTCTTTACTCTGAACATATCCGTTTCTCATAGTAAGTTAGACTACTACCACAGAACACTGCTGTATTAACGTTACCTAAGCTAACTAACAAGTCAAGTGATGTTACAATGAATCCCAGGATAACGTTAAGGGATCCATTATAAAAATCCAATATAAACATTATGAGCGGTCCACATAAAGTTTAGCCTAACCATCGCTACCATGATCATCACTGATGTGGCAAATTTAACCTTAACTAAATGGTGAAAACTGAAACCATTAGTTTATCATCATTGAACCACCTGATAGCTAGCAATGTTTGAATGATGCCGAGCATGTTCCTGTAATGTTAATGTTAACGTTACATTTTTGGTTTGCACAACTTGCACACAACATACACATTATTATTTTCCACTGTCTTTAAATCAATGTTGTGATGATATTGACAGCTAGTAAACACATTTTTCCCAACTGAAACGGGTCTGACTTTCAACGTCGATGGCTCTTCAAACTTTAGTTTTGATTTGAAACTTTTTCTTGTCGAGAAACTACACAGGCAATTGGATGATAGTGACATTTAGTGGACAAATGAATGAACTGCTTGTGAAATTAAAACAATTAGGCTTTAACATTTTTTAACAAAAAAGTTGCATTGTTTGCATGATAAAATGCAATCAGGTAATCCTGAACAATGTAACTGTAATCTGATTACACATTTTTTTATTGCTATCTGGGTTGATTATAGTTACTCGATTTTTGTAATCTGATTACGTAATCCAGATTACATGTAATCCGTTACTACTCAACCCTGGAGATACAGTATAGAGTATATATAATCAATCTAAGCCAACATAAAAAAAAATCTATCACACCATAACTTGGTCAGGAAGGGATGGAGGATGTAATGTCAGAACCATATCATAACTACGCTTTGTGTTGGTGTACAGAACGTGCCCTACAACCTGAACCTAAAACGAGGCATCTACGACAAGATGATGCTGACCATCATGGGCAAGGTCAAACCAAATGCTAAGCAGTGAGTTCACACTACAGTAATAGTTTTAGTTGCTTACTTTGATCAGTAAGATACTTGAAATGCCTGGCAAAACACATACATTGCCAATGTATTATAAGATTGAACACAAAATCCTGTAAAGACGACTGTTCTGAACAGGTCAGTAATCGCCAATTGATAATCACATTCCTGACAGAGTGGGCCTATAATAACCTTGACTGTGACTTGTTGTCACTGTCAAATGCCATGACATGCTTTTATATGATTAATTGAACAGTCTTAATTGACGTATATTCTTTAGGTTCACAGTGAATTTTGTGAGAGGTAACGACATTGCCTTTCACCTCAACCCTCGCTTCAATGACAAGGGCATGCAGGCCGTGGTTCGGAACACCAAGGTGGGGGAGTGCTGGGGGACGGAGGAGAGGCATACCCAGGGAGGCTTCCCCTTCATGGCTGGGCAGTCCTTCGAGGTCAGTGAGAACTACATTTAATGGCCAACGCTACTGTAGCATATAATGTGCTGACTAACAAGTCAACAACGTGCCACATTCGATAATTTTGAGAGCTAAATTATACCTTTTACTTGCTCTCTGTGTACATTGTCTCTTTGTTTTCCAGATGAGGATTCTGATTACTTTTGAGGAGTTCAAGGTGGCTGTGAATGGAGCTCAGCTGTTTGACTACAAGCACCGTGTCAGAGAACTAAACCAGATCGATCGCATCAACATCCTTGATGATGTCACGCTGACATATGTCAGCGTAGATACAATACCATGACACCCAAACAGATGACATTATAGGTTGCATGTTACGTCACTATGACTATTGTTTTGGGTGGATGTCCATTAGCATTCAACACAAAGTATCCTCAATGGGAGTTGATAAATGTTGGTTTAAAGGTCATTACTAAGGCTTGAAAACACTATAATATCTCGAAAGAAGTGAACACTCCAAATTTATTTTAAATGCAGTATAATGTTAAGTAGCTAGTTCATTTTGAGGGAAGTCAACTCTTTCTTCTAGCTAATGTTAGTATCGCAAACTATTTTCAAAATACTTGCTAGGTAATGATAACAATGCTATAGTTAAAGATGCATTTCATAAATAAAAATGAATCTGATAAATTAAAATTCTAACAATTTATTCTGCCAACAATGCCTTAAAAGGTCAAATAAACCAATTTTGAAAACCCTACATAAAGCTGGTTTTAGAGCATATTAATTTATTGAAATATTGTCAGTTCCACTTTCAAATCCTCCATCCCCGTTCTACTTTTGGTCATCAATATGTACACGTTGTCTGTGACCATGGCAATGGTAAAAGAGTTCATTGGAACTCAATAAAATGCTTTTAAAAACTCTGCTCTAACAGAGGGAATTATGTGAAGTTCTTCAGTTCCACAATGAAATTACATAAATCCAATTTAGAAATATTTGGATGTTTGCGCTGCTTATCATTTTGAAATAGTCCTCAAGATTTAGAATATTGACTGCTAAATGCTAATGCCCATTCAAATCATCTGGTAGCATATAGTTAGCAACTGGAAATCTGTGGGTGTAGAAACAAATTATTTTTACCTATAATGCAGTGAATGTTGAAGTTGACATGAACATACATTCATGTTGACATCCATACAAGCATCAAATGCATATGTTTATCAAAACTACCGTAAGTTATGAATTCCATAAAATGAATAGCTTCAATATACATTTAGGCTAATTTTGCTTCAAGTCAATGGGGAGATTCAAAATTTTCCACACGGAATATTTTTCCCATGCATTGTCATGAAATTTCCATTATTTGGGTGGAGCGCCCTCTTTACCGCATCTATTCACCTATGCACAGTTTCAATACATACAATGATTTTGGGGCAACTGTTTCAAGGAGATGATGAGTATTTTGATGATTATGTTGATGATAATGACTGAATAAGTGTTCATTCTGAAGTGCACACATAATATGGAAGATGCAGTCTGCGATGTTGTCCAGTGGTTGTAAATGTGACACTTTTGAGCTAAAACGAGTCCTTGAATATTTTGTACTGTATGTCATGATTTGTTCCCAATGTCATCAAATCCACCCAACATTCATGGCTAATTGACAAATGACAGGGATTCCACATAGAGAGTATGTACATATAAATAGCATATTACACATCTAGACAAAAATAGGAGGTTTAAAACATTATTTTATTCATTGCAAATGTCATAGACCCATCCTTAAGGTTGTATCCACTAACTCAGTCTGTGCAAATGTATGAAACCCTTAACAAATAAAACTGAATAACATTGATTTTATTGAAAGAAAACAAAAGTTTCTGTACTTTAGATCAAAATATGGCCATTTACACAGACAGTTATTTAGCAGTAATTTCAGTGATTTTTTAATGCTATAAAGATATTATAGTACTATATAATAGAAAAAAGCTGGAACATTGCCTTAACTGTACCTGCCCATATTTCTAAGAAATATAATTATAACGGTAATTAGTTAAATAGTTTTCTTCTCAAAACACTTGATTATGCAAGATGACAGCCCAAAAGGATGATTGAAATTGCAGCAAAACCTCTGTGGAACTGAGGTCAACATGCTTCTACATTGCTTCCTCCTCTATTTTTCTTTCCTCCCAATTTGTCATGTTCAATTACCTCTTAAGCCTGGTCTCATCAAAAACCCCTCTGCAGGTGCACCGATCACGTTTCCACCAAGCAGACATTGCCAAACAGTAATTTTTTATCGCACAGCTCATAAAACATTGGACTTCTCAGAAGTTAATTACCACTGTTTGTTTCAAGATCAATTAGTCTACTCAAATGCCGACACCGGCGAATCAAGACATTGACAGTGGAAAAAGTGTTGCAGCACATAGAATTATAACACACTTTTACTGTAGATGACAGCTTATATCAGTGGTCAAAATAATTAGTGAGGAAGAATAGGTAAGTTAATATAATAGATTCTGGAACAAACTGCCACAATTCTGAAAATTGCCAGATCCTGTTCTGTCAGGATCTGACTCAAAGCACTGAGTCAGACTGATTACCAATTTAACCCATACAATATGGAGGCAATTTGCACTACACCTAGCAGAGCATAGCCAGAATTCTGTCACTGTGACACAATTCTGCATGACCCTGGACACCATGACACAATTATGCAGCAAACTTTGACCAATGCGTCAAACAGAGGCTGACTGTAATACTTTTCTACAAAAGTTACTAAAACATGTTTTGTTTTGTTAAATAAGCATTTGACACTTTTTTTCTATTGTGTTAAGGACTCACTTGTCTGAAAAGCAAAGCGAAAGCTACAGTAAGTCTGTAATAGCAGTTTGAGCTCCTAACTCTGTGTCAAACGTGCTACCAGCAAGTTTGTTTTTTCTAAAATTCCCCCTCGGCTGTTTGCTAACTTCTTACTGTCCTTTCATTTCAATACATTTTAAAAAGGTAATGTTTACAAGTTTTAATTAGGCACCTTGAAATGACAGTGTAGAATTCACTGAAGAAACATCAGGTTAAATACTAAATAAATATCAGGACAGCACTAGGCCTGTTCATAATTGTCCTGAAAAACATTGTCTTCAATACATTATTTTGAATAAAAATAATTACCTAGAATATTACCGATACATACCAGAAAGCAATTACTAATGTGCATAGAAACAATTGTATGTTCCAGTGTATTGCTAACACATAGAACAGTAGTGAAACTGTGAAATTGTCTCTTTCTAGTGCACACACCTGGACCACATGCTCTAAAGTGTCTGTCAATAAAGACCTGTAGTGGGGCTCCACATGGCTTAGTGAGCTTGCAGGACAGTCTAGATGTCATGGGTTCGAGCCTGACCATGGGTTCTCTGACTTTCCTCGGGCCCCTGCACAAGGCAGCGCAAAATTGGCATTGGCAAGTCTATCCTGCCGTGTCTTGCCAGTGACAATGTAATCATCCCATGCATGATTCAACTAAAGACATCCGTGTTGGGTGAACAGTGCGAAAACAATTGGCGGCTTCGGCGACATGCGGCTGGATGAACCATGTGTGCGCCCCTCGTCATCCCACAGATCTGTACAAGGATTTGCGGAGCTGCCGACAAGGCAGGATTAGAGAAGGAATTGGGAAGGAAGGAAAATCGAGAAAATAAAATAATAATAAAATAAAATAGTACAGATTACAAACGTCTTTATCCATTTGGCACTAAAACATCAGTCACACCTCTTATATAAATGGATTAAAGACTGCCTAAAGTAATGCCTTTCTCAACTCGTTTGCAAAGTGAAAGGCTCACTTACACAGTTATCTACTGTATACAATAGTAGCTTTGGTCTGGAATGCAAACATGTCCATAGACGGCAGATATGTAAAAATAATAATTAAAATTCCACTAGTTATGTAAAGTCCCTTAATTTAGACCAAAACGACCAAGTAAATAGAGTTCATAACTAACTAGTGATCCATGAAATTAAAACAAATAGTAAAAAAGTATTAATTTTGGTAACTTGTTAGTTACAATCTCCCCTTACCTGGTAATTTTAATTAAGACCTTCCTAAAACAAGGGACCTCAGTACTTTTACTTTTTATTTAGTGCATCTGGAAAGAATTCACAGCGCTTCACTTTTTCCACATTTTATGTTACACCCTTATTCTGAAATGGATTATATTCATTATTTCCCTCAAAATTCTACAAACAATACCCAATAATGAGGTGAAAGAAGTGTGATTGAAATATTATCAAATTTAATAAAAAGAAAAAACGTAAAAAGCACATTTTACAATCTTCGCTATGACACTCAAAATTGAGCTCAAGTGCATCCTGTTTCCACAACCTGATTGGAGTCTTAATCAGGGAGGTGACCAAGAAATTGATGGTCAATCTGATAGACTAGTCAGGATCAAGGGAAATATTAATGCAGCGATGTACAGAGACATCCTTGCTGAAAACCTGCCCCAGAGCGATCAGACTGGGGCAAAGGTTCATCTTCCAACAGGACAACCACCCTAAGCACACAGCCAAGATAAGGAGTAGTTACAGGAAAATCTCTGGAGAGATCTGAATGGCGGTGCACCAATGATCCCCGTCCAACCTGATGGAGCTTGAAGAAAATTGGGAGAAACTACCCAAAATTGTGCAACGCATGTAGCATACTCAAAAAAACTTGAGACCGTAACTGCTGCCAAAGCTGCTTCAAAGTATTGAGCCAAGGCTGTGAATGTTTTTCATTCTTCATTTAATAACTTCGCTACAATTTTAAATACATCTTTCACATCTGTATTATGGGGTATTGTTTGCAGAATTTCAGGGAAATGAATGTCATTAATTTCAGACTAAGGGTGTAACATAAAACAGAAAATGTGAAGAAGATGCAACACTGAATACTTTCTGGATGCACTGTATACTGAACAAGATTTAAAAGACAGGTTTGGATGCAATGTAGTGTTAAACAGTGATGTCTAATACGTTAATACACCATAAGTAAATTACAGCTGTCTTCCATAAGATATGTAGATATTAACAGCTGAAATGCACTAGTGTCATTAGGTTGGAAATTCTACTCAAAGCACTTCCCAGTTAAAAAAAAATTCTTACAACACCAAAAGTGAAAATCACACAATGCAAATTAATTGGGTTTTATTGTACAAAATGTTCAGAGAACAAGAAAACATTGAAGGCATGTTTAGTATTCTTCATCTTCCTCAGAACATTCACCAGAGTCTGCCCCCACCTCCTCATAATCCTTCTCCAGGGCTGCCATGTCCTCCCTGGCCTCAGAGAACTCCCCCTCCTCCATGCCTTCACCCACATACCAGTGCACAAAGGCCCTCTTGGAGTACATAAGGTCAAACTTGTGGTCCAGGCGGCCCCAAGCCTCCGCAATAGCTGTGGTGTTACTCAGAAGACACACAGCTCTCTGCACCTTGGCCAGATCTCCCTGAGGAACAACAGTAGGTGGTTGGTAGTTGATCCCCACCTTAAAACCTGTGGGACACCAGTCCACAAATTGGATTGATTTGCGGGTCTTGATGTGGGCGATGGCTGCATTGACATCTTTGGGCACCACGTCACCACGGTACAGCAAGCAGCAAGCCATGTACTTGCCACGCCTGGGATCACACTTCACCATCTGGTTAGCAGTCTCAAAGCAGGCATTGGTGATCTCAGGAACAGAGAGTTGCTCATGATAGGCTCTTTCTGCTGAGATGATGGGAGCATAAGTAACCAGGGGAAAGTGGATACGAGGGTAAGGGACCAGGTTGGTCTGGAACTCTGTCAGGTCTACATTGAGGGCACCATCAAAGCGCAGGGAGGCAGTAATTGAGGAAACCACCTGAGCAATAAGGCGGTTAAGATTAGAGTATGATGGACGCTCCACGCCTAGGTTGCGCTTGCAAATGTCAAAGATGGCCTCATTGTCCACCATGAAAGAGCAATCAGAGTGCTCCAGAGTGGTGTGGGTGGTCAGGATGGAGTTATAAGGCTCCACGACTGCTGTGGACACTTGTGGGGCAGGGTAGACAGAGAACTCCAGTTTGGACTTCTTTCCATAATCTACAGACAGACGCTCCATCAACAGTGAAGCGAAACCAGAGCCAGTTCCACCTCCAAAGCTATGAGAGATGAGGAAGCCTTGTAGACCAGTGCACTGGTCAGCCTGAAAAAAGGGCACAGTTCATTCAAATGTCACCATAAAGACACTTGCATATTGAGATTTAGATATACTAACCATTTTGCGTATTCTGTCCAGTACAGAGTCCACAATCTCTTTTCCGATAGTGTAGTGGCCACGTGCATAGTTATTAGCAGCGTCCTCCTTGCCACTAATTAGTTGTTCTGGGTGATACAGCTGACGGTAGGATCCATTCCTTATCTCATCTACAGTGTGTTATATTGCATCATGCAAAAAGGTAGCAAGTACAGCAAACTGAACTGACAAACTTGATGATTCAAATTCCATTTGAGGTTTACAAGCATTATGGTCAGTACTTACCAACAACTGTAGGCTCCAAATCTATAAAGACAGCCCTGGGAACATATTTTCCACCCCCAGTCTCACTGAAATATAATGTCATTATATAATATTCATGAAGAGAAACAGTTGAAAGTAGAAGCAATGCTGGTGTTCTATTGTAATTTATAAAATATACATTAATCTGTAATATCTACCTGAAAAAGGTACTAAATGAGGGGTTGTGCAAAGAAGCTGTGCTGGAGTCATCAAGTCTGCCATCTGAATGAATACCATGCTCCAGGCAATACAACTCCCAGCATGCATTGCCCATCTGGACACCCGCTTGGCCAATGTGTATAGAAATGCACTCCCTCTATCAAGAGATGACTAATTGGATTAAGGAAACCAGCCAATCCATGATGTACCACAGGGGCCTCTAACACTAATCCTTGTAACCTATAATCCTATAGGTTTTTAATGCAACTGCAATAGCCATAACTAGCTTATCAACCAGCTAATTACTATCAGGTGTGTTAAATTAGGGTTGGCCTGAAAACATTCATGACAGTAGCTCTCCATTGTTAGAGATCCCTGTTTTACAAGAATCCCAAAGTTAGCACACCTGAATCAGCTTTCATCCATTTAATAAAGAGAAATTCTACATAACTGGGCCCAAAACAAAGAAGTTGATTTAAAGAAACAAACCTCACCATTGTTAAGCAACTGTAAATGGAACCAATGAAAATATGGAATACTTGACAAATCCTGAAAGACATTAAATTATTCATGTAATTTACCTAGCGCAAACATCAAACACATTTTAATTGAAACTAACAGTTCAGGCTAAAGAACGTAACATATAAGCATCATATACACCACAAAGCCAACTCACCTTGAACAGATATCAACTTTTCAAATAGATCTGGTTTATATAAGCAAACTCATGTGGATGGGTGGGACTTTCCATTCATACTCATTTAAAGGGGCCTAAACACTTTTATTTGCACAATGATTTGGTGTAGTCAGGCTAGGACCAGGGCCCAAACTGAACAATTATAAATATGGAAACATTTGTTTTAGGTTTTTTGGCATGTGGTGAGCTATTTAGCTAACTTAAAGTGTCCTGTTGAAAATCATCACACATAATGAACTATACCTTTTTTCTGGAAAAATATATAAAACATTTCTGGATAGGGACTCTATTGTCCAGCAATATGGCTTCCATCTAAAAAGCATTGGAAATCATGGATACAGACAAAAGTATTGTATTAATGTGGCTGTTGCCTATAATGTAACAAATATTAAGTAACTTAATCAACTGAACTCAATGAAATAGGGTTTAAGCTTGTTTCAGTCAATTAATCCAATGTATTTTGCCATTTTTACATCAACAAGTCACAAAGTGCTTTGACAGATACCTGGACTAAAACCCTGAAGAGCAAGCAACAACAACTTGATGCACTGTGGCTAGGAATAACTCCCTAGTAGGTGTAAACTTGGAAGAAACCTAGAGAGAGGCCAGATTCAAGGGTGTGGCCAGTCTTCTTCTGGCTGTACCGGGTGGGTAATCTGAAGGGTACACGACTAACTGCATTAAGACCACATTGTTTATCAGTGTTTAATTAGTGTTGCATAACTCGTGTGGTTAGGGCAGGGGTCTCAAACCGGTTCCACTGAGGGCCTAGTATATGCTGGTTTTTGTTTATTTTCCTTTCAATTAGAGCCTAATTAAGACCTAGACTGCCAAATGAGGAAGGATCCTAACCAATTAGTGACCTAATCAATCATTCAGGTACAAGGTAAAAGGGAAAACCTGCATACACTAGGCCAGGGTTCATCAACTACGGTCCTGGAGTGCCGAAAGACTTCTGATTTTTGTTCTCTCTTTCTAATAAGGGACTGGCTTATACCTGGGAAAGCAGGTGATTGCCATTAACTACTAGGTAAAATAAAAAATCAGAAGTGTTTCGGCCCTGACCTCTCCGGGAACCATCACCTTAACGTGGTGGAGAGGTTTGTGTGTCCCTGTGAACCTGAGGGCTGTGTTGTCTGGAGTTTTGTGCTCCTGGTAGGGTCTCCCATGGCAAAGTGGTCTTAGGTGAGGGGCCAGACTAAGAATAGTTCACAAAAACCCCAATAAACAAGCGAGGAAGAGAGAGAGAGACCCTGCCCGGAGGAAGCCCGGGGCCCCCATCTGGAGCCAGGCCTGGATGGAGGGCTCCTCAGCGAGCGCCTGGTGGCCGGGTTTGCCACGGAGCCCGGCCGGGCACAGCCCGAAGAATCAACGTGGCACCTCCCTCTCCATCCCATGGGCCCACCACCTGTGGGAGGAAC
Source organism: Umbra pygmaea (assembly GCA_016801145.1). NCBI lineage: Eukaryota > Metazoa > Chordata > Actinopteri > Esociformes > Umbridae > Umbra > Umbra pygmaea. Next base: position 394 of record JACXGM010006997.1, on the reverse strand, counting down.
CGCTGGGGTCGGGTGCGCTGCCAAATGGGTGGTAGTGAAGATCAGGGGCCTCGACGGACCAGACCTGGGCAGCAGAGGCTGGCTCTGGGGACGTGGAATGTCACCTCTCTGTGGGGGAAGGAGCCGGAACTGGTGCGGGAGGTGGAGCGCTACCAATTAGATCTGGTGGGGCTTACCTCTAAGCACAGTCTCGGATCTGGAACCATTCTCCTGGATAGGGGTTGGACTCTTTTCTTCTCCGGAGTTGCCCAGGGTGTGAGGCGCCGGGTGGGTGTGGGGATACTCACAAGCCCCCGGCTGAGTGCCGCTACGTTGGAGTTTACCCCGGTGGACGAGAGGGTCGCCTCCCTGCGCCTGCGGGTTGCTGGGGGGAAAACTCTGACTGTTGTTTGTG
>JACXGM010006996.1:0-31540 GCA_016801145.1 Umbra pygmaea | reverse complement strand
AGGACCACGTCTCTTGTCCCCCCCTGTCTCAGCCCCAGATGTTATGCTGCAATAGTTTATGTGCCGGGGGACTAGGGTTTTATATATTAATTTTGGGGTCAGAGCTGTGTCAAGGTACTAGACCCAAGTTATGCCCACTCTAATGTTCCTGATGTCATGTTCATCCTAGGAGGACCCTAGGAACATGCGACAGGACCATGTGGCCTGATGACTCCTTCCTGTCCCCTTCCTGTGCCCGGCCCGCTCCTGTGCTGGATCCCATGTCACTGCGGTTGATGATCCCGTTTCCACCCGATGACGCCAGCCTTCTTCTCCAGGCGGCTTCACGGTCTTCCTTTGCAAGACCACCGAACTGTATTGATGCTACATAAAGACTATGGTCACAGTCCACCCATCATATCTTCATTGCTGGACAATAATTTAACACTGTTTGACCTTATTACAATGGGCTGTGTACCTTCAGATCCCCCACCCGGTACAGCCAGAAGAGGACTGGCCACCCCCTTGAGTCTGGCCGCTCTCTAGGTTTCTTCCTAGAACCCTCCTACTAGGGAGTTTTTCCTAGCCACTGTACATCACTTGTGTTGCTTGCTTTTGGGGGTCTCGGGCCGGGTGTCTGTCAAAGCACTTTGTGACAACTGCTGTTGTAAAAAGGGCTTTATAAAATAAATTTGATTGATTGAATTTGACATAATGCATAAGTTAATTGTGAAAACTTTGACTCGTTTACTGGTCTTACTAAATGCGCTTTCTAGTAAAACACTGTTGGAGCTACTGGTGCATGAGCCTGTTAAATAAAAAGATATTTAAGAATTGAATTAAAAGACCATGGGCGCCTTACGTTTGTGCCGCGGCTTCCCAAAATGCTTTGCTGGAATATGTCATGATGACGACACATTAGCAATCTCTATGTTATTCTTTTTTTATTTTTATTAGTGTGAATGCTGTTCTACACAGTATTGTTATTCTTTTCTTTATTCAAATACTACTACATATTATTATTGTGAATGCTGTTCTACAACATTCACAATATTGTTATTCTTTTCTTTATTCTTCAACTTATTCTTTTATTTTTTCTTCTTCCGTACGTTTTTTGGCTTTAAATATCTTCAGCATACTTTAAGCTAGAAATACAATTGAACTATCAAAATGTTCAGCTCCTTCAGCACATGATGGGACCACTTCAACTTTTGTTCTACTATTTATAGTTTTTAAAATATTTAACTTATATTTAAACATATTTTCTTTAACATTGAAGTCAATGGGAGCAGGCTTCAAATCATTAAAATCTTCTTATTCTACAAAAAGTTTCAGCCCCTTCAAACTTTCACCTACAGACTTCAAACAAACTTTAAATTGTTCACAAAATATTCAGCTATTCAGCGATTACTTTTCAGTTTGATATCTTTTACAGTTTTTGTAAAAAAGCTGTTTAAGCATAGTGTGCATTTTAGACCTTTTTATAAAATATAATGGGTGTCTATGGAGTGAGCTAGAGTGGACATTTCATCACTAGAGCACAGAGACTTGAAAAAATCCTCTCAGTCTCTTCCACATTTTTAAGGTAATCCACATAAAATTTATATCAATACGTTCACAAAGGTCTTCTGCAGCTCACAATTAGGTCCTTTTAATGATTTAACATATTGTTTAGACTCTCTAAAGCTTTGTTTTAGAGGTCCCTCTCAGTGTTTTAGCTGTTTTAACAGCTCTCTCTGTGTGTCTTAGCGAGAAGGGTCCAGCTGCGGCTTGGGCGTTCCCGTTATGACACAATACCGCCCATTGGGTGTTCCTGGTAGCGTTTCATCAACCAATCGTGTTCGCGAGTTCAAATCCAGATGGACACTGTGTGTGTTTTGTTGGCGATTTTTACTTTGTATCAGTAACTATTTGCGTTACTGTTGAAAAGAAAGTTGCTATATTTTAAAGAATTTGAAGGTATCAGTGTTTTTGGTCACTCGACACACAGCTTTGTGTGTGAGATGTGTCGTTGTGAGATGCTTCATTAATGAAGTGTCGTTGTGAGATGCTTCATTAGTTGCTTACAATGGATGTCGACAAAGTTTTCGCTCCTGGACATAATGTACTTATTACATGCACGTTTTTGCCTGTGACCACAATGCATTTGAAGTAGGTAGTGCTTATATCTCCACCTTGAAAACGCCAACTTTTCATCGGATTGCTCCTGACTCGCCATCTCTGCTACTTATTCGAAACCCTGTTAGCTGTTGTGTGTGTGGCGCGTGTGCTGGCATGTGTGTAAAAACACGGTTAGCTAACATGAAACATGACTGCCTTAGCCAAGTATAATCGCCTAACTCATTATTAACCTAACCACTCACTAGCTCTGAGCCAGGGGTGCGTTCGGATTACACAGTTTATTCAATCAATGCATAGTAACGCACTGCATTTAACATCCAGTAACTGCGTCGTAACAACAGGAAAAGTAATTAGTTAGATTACCCCGTTACTGGAAAAAAAGTTGTTACATAAAGCCGTTATTCCAAACACTGATCATTACATTAACCATAAGCCTTAATCAAACCCTTACTCTAACCTTAACCACTCGGAATGAAACCTTGCTGTAAAGACCATCTAAAATATATTATAAGAACACCTTTTACTGAAATGCCACGTCATTATGCTTCCAATTGAAATACATTAGTTTTGAAACGTGCTGAGAGACACGAGAAAATCGTGTCCGTGTACATGAATCAACAGATTAAAATTGCGTGATTATATCACGAAATGCTGTGAGTTTGCATTAGTTAGTAACCTCATGCCTAACCTTAACCGTAAATGTTGTAACAAAATTAATTAGAACGCTATGGAATATGTGTTCCGGGGCATTCCGGTTTGCGAAAACGGGAACCCCCACCAGCACGAGAGCGCCCATATCTGGCTGCAGCTTGATGATATTGGTCTTAGCAGCAGTCTCAAAACAGGTGACAGTTGATTGCTCATTAGAGAGATCAAAAGGTGCCCAACTGTGTTTAATAACATGGCCACTGATTAGAAAACATGACTCAGCACTTTTGCAGACAGTCAAATTTCAACTGTAGACATGTAGTTCACACATTTATTAGACTGCTGCAATTTCTACAGTTTTAAGTCCACATGTACATATCTTTTATTAAAATGTTCAACTTCACCCTCTGTCACTAAACATCTAAGCCAGTGCAGTGCATTAATTGTTTTTACAACATGAATGGTGATTGGTTTGTTTCACAGTGAAGTTCTCCATAGAAAGTCATTGTAACCTTTTGACTGAGCCAACAGTTAATTTGCCCAATCCACCCATTGACTCCACCCACTCCATCCAGTGACTCTGCCTACTCCACTCAGTGACTCCGCCCACTACGCCACTCAAAACACTCCAGCCAGTTACTTTGCCCACTCCTATCAGTAACTCCTCCCACTCCAAACACCCAGCCTGCTACACTACCCACTCGTCCTGGTTGCTCCACCCACTCCATCCAGTGACTCTGCCTACTCCACACAGTGACTCCGCCCACTCCGCCACTCAAAACACTCCAGCCAGTTACTTTGCCCCCTCTAATTGGTTATTCTTCCCACTTCAAACACCCAGCCAGCTACACTACCCACTCATCCTGGTTGCTCCACCCACTCCATCCAGTGACTCTGCCTACTCCACACAGTAACTCCGCCCACTCAGCCACTCAAAACACTCCAGCCAGTTACTCTGATCACTCCAATCATTTACTCCTCCCACTCCAAACACCACGCCAGCTACACTAACCACTCATTCTGGTTACTCCACCGACTCCATCAAGTGACTCTGCCTACTCCACACATTGACTCCGCCCTTTCTGCCACTCAAAACACTCCAGGCAGTGACTCCGCCCACTCCACACGGTTACTCCGCCCACTCCGCCCAGTGACTCCGCCCACTCCAAACACCCAGCCTGCTACACTACCCACTCGTCCTGGTTGCTCCACCCACTCCATCCAGTGACTCTGCCTACTCCACACAGTGACTCCGCCCACTCCGCCACTCAAAACACTCCAGCCAGTTACTCTGCCCCCTCTAATTGGTTATTCTTCCCACTCCAAGCACCTAGCCAGCTACACTACCCACTCATCCTGGTTACTCCACCCAATCCATCAAGTGACTCTGCCTACTCCACACAGTGACTCCGCAGACTCCGCCACTCAAAACACTCCAGCCAGTTACTCTGCCCACTCCAATCAGTTACTCCTCCCACTCCAAACACCCAGCCAGCTACACTAACCACTCATTCTGGTTATTCCACCCACTCCATCAAGTGACTCTGCCTACTCCACACATTGACTCCACCCACTCCGCCACTCAAAACACTCCAGGCAGTGACTCCGCCCACTCCACATGGTTACTACGCCCACTCCGCCCAGTGACTCCGCCCACTCCGCCTAGTGACTCCGCCCACTCCACCCAATGACTCCGCCCACTCCACCCAGTGACTCCACCCACTCCGTCCAGTGACTCCGCCCACTCCGCCCAGTGACTCCACCCAGTGACTCCGCTCACTCCGCCCAGTGACTCCGCTCACTCCGCCCAGTGACTCCGCTCACTCCGCCCAGTGACTCCGCCCACTCCACCCGGTGACTCCACCCACTCCACCCAGTGACTCCGCCCTCTCCACCAAGTGACTCTGCCTACTCCAAAATGTAACTCCGCCTACTCCACAGAATGACTCTGCCCACTCCGCCACTCAAAACACTCCAGCCAGGTACTCTGCCCACTCCAATCAGTTACTCTTCCCACTCCAAACACCCAGCCAGCTACACTACCAACTCGTCCTGGTTACTCCAACCACTCCATCCAGTGACTCTGCCTACTCCACACAGTGACTCCGCCCACTCCGCCATTCAAAACACTCCAGCCAGTTACTCCTCCCACTTCAAACACCCAGACTCCATTCACTGAACATAGTTGCAAATGCAACCTACTGAAGGTTGTTCTGTTCCACAAGTTCTCCTTGCACACGTGTGTGTGTTATCCCTGCATACAAAGGTCAAGAAGTCATTTAAAATATCTTTAATTAAAAAGGTTTCAGTTCAATTCATATCAACAATAATAATTTCATGTATCAACAATGTTTTTTAAAGCAATGTATTAATTGTAAAATGTAATACCTGGATAACACACAAATGAAAAATGGAACAGATTAATCATGTAGCAAAACCATTGCAAATTACATTACTGTTAGAAAATGTACTCAGTATTTATTAATTTCTCATATTTTTTAGTTTTGACCACATCTCTTTGTCAATCTCAACATGGCGTGATGTTACATGTTGAGGGGCACTAATGACCATGATCAAATCCTCGTACCACAAGACATCATCCCTGAGCGGCCAAAAAAACCTGTTGGGGCCAATTCTGTGTATACATTTTACCCTGCAGTGACTATCCTCATTCTCCAGTATTACCCCTGGGTACACAGTGCCATCATAGGTGAGTGCACACCACTTCCCTAGGACATCATTGCTCTGCCACATGTTATCTTCCATTGCAACACTGGATGACTCTTGGTTGAAAGTTGGGTGGTTGAAAGACATTTGTTTAGTGTTGAAACACTCACAACTGAGGTTCTGCTGTGTTGAGCAAAGGCAGCTGACATCCCGGTATTTGATGTTTCCAGGGGCAACAGTGACAACCTGATGAAACCTCATGGTCGATGGTACCCCAGGGATGTTGACAGGCATTTCTTGCAGTGCCCTCTCAACAGCTTCTTCAGCCACATAGAAGAGCTTCACAGAAGTTTGGGAGGCTTCCAGGACCCGGAAAAGCGCAGCAGCATCCGGGATGTCCGTACCTTGGCTGACCAGCCGGTCAGCTGTCCTCTTCAATGCTCCCCCTACCCCATTGGAGGCACCTTTGCCATGGCTGGCTTCAAAAAAATTCCAAGTTCCGGCTTCAAACCCTCTTTTGTAAAGCTCAGTGCTGAAGAGGTAGAAATGTCCTTTTTGTCCTTTTTCTCCTTTGGACAATGGAGATGGTGGGATGCTCGTTGTGGACATGTTCAAGCACTGGCTTCAGATGTTACCAAATTGCGGGTGGACCTTCGTATTTTGATGAAGACACAGTGGTGAAGCAGAGGTGATTACTGGTAGTATACAATACACCAGTATGAAGGGTGGCTTGCTGGTGGGAGGATCCAAAATGAACAGCCTGTATCTCAGAGCTATATTTGCAGCCGTAACTTTCTGAGAAATCAATATGAATGAGGCATTCATTTGGTGTAAGGCTCTGCTTTAAGGTTCTGCAGTACAGGTACTGCTGCTTGATGTTGTACACGTGACTTTTGTACTTTTGGAGGAGCCTGTTAAAAGTTTCAACAAGGTCTTCCTGGGTGCTTTTCACTTCCTGTTTGACGGTGAGCTTTGATTTGCCATTCATGTCATTCTTATTATCAACAGTAGCCTACTGGATGAATGAGACTTGGCTTTTGGCGTTGTATTGGCCGGACAATCCGAGCACTCCCCATACATACATTGATGATTCAAGGTGTCACAGGTTATGGACTCCGCAAGAACATCAAGATTTGACTGCTCGATGACTCGAAGTTGGTGCAGCTTCTGGACAACATACGTAAAATTCTCATGAAGCTTGCACATGCAAGTTTCCCTGTCTGCTATCAATGGATGGACCACCCAGAAAGGGCGCAGGTGGCAAAACAATGAATAGGAGATGGTGGAGTCCTCATTTTCAGAAATAAACTTCTGGTGAAGGTACCGTAAGGTGTCTGTCAGAAACCTCTTCTGCACCTTTTGGTAATTGTTTGCCTTTTCCCTGTTGTGACCCAACTGATGTCATCTCGGAGGTAGAAGGACTTGATCCTGACTTTGTAGGCACAAGCAATTCTGTTTTGCGGCTTCCTTTGGAATTTACCAATGTTTCCACCAGACAGGTGACGCCACCTTTGGTATGAAAAGCCAATGGTCTTTTCTGCCAATTGTTGTAGTTTGTATTTTTTTAAGATTTTCCCAGTGATTAATTTTGAAATGAATTGCCTCAAGTGCTCACTTTTTGATTGTTTGTATTTGCTTTTTAGGTCCTCAACTAATGCCGTGTGAAACAAAAGCACTCTTCTTATAGTTGCCTGAGAGGATTGCCTGAGCAGCTTTTTCACTTGAGCTTGTGGTGACTCAGGCCCGTTTTTAATGCGCTGGATCCTCTTTCTGTATTTGGCTGTGTGCTGTTTTTGTTTTTTAAGCTGTTTCTATAACGCAAGTATCTCTTCGTTGAGTTTCTCCTTAGTTATTCGTCTTATTTTCTTCCCAAGTTCTTTTTGCCTGAAAACAAAATAAATTATTAATCACTGGGAAACTAAACAGCATAACTATACAGTTATTTAGGGTGAATCACATTTCTCTGTCTTACCCCTTCCCCTTACCCCTTCCCCTTGTCTTACCCCTAGCCCTTACCCCTCGAAACCGAGTGGTAAGGGATAGGGTTGAAAACATACACCTATGAAATGAGACACCACTTGGTTACAGTTACGTTATCATATATCGTCGCTAGCAGGCTGATACATCTCCAGAGGACACAAGTGTTGATCACAAACTTAAAGATATCTAACGAAATCCGCTGCTAATGTAGTTTAGTTAAAACTGTAGGCATGCATGGTGTCCATTCAAGGCTAGTCATTAAAATGCGGGAATGTTGTTCACATTAGCAATGTAACGAAACTAGCGATTTTTAAAAACGCTTCAATTAAGAACATGGTTGCAAATATATATCCACAGGACTGTGTAGAGCACAAAACAAGTCTCGTAATTTTTAAGTCTATTATTTAAGCAGAAAATACATTTATTGGACTCTCTTTATGATCTGGCTAGCATTGTTGCCGGTTGCGCAGTGTATTCTGGGTACCCCTTGGTTTCAAGTAAGCTCTTGAAAATGCTTAGTTTTAAGGGGTATCTACCCCTTCCCCTTAGCCCTACCCCTAGATCAAAATGAGAATTGGGATAGCCCTTACTCTGACATGAACGCGCAAAACTAAGGGGAAGGGGTAAGGGGAAGGGGTAAGACAGAGAAATGGGATTCACCATAAATCTTTGGGAGAGTTCTATTCAACAATTTGCAAAACATTTGTAAAATTTCAAAAGTGAAGTCAACTCTGAAGAATATCATTGTGTATTATCATGCAATTTTTACCATGAGATTTCATCTTGAGAAGCAATTGCCCTTTCCACCTGCCATTATTCACTAATGTACCCTACATTCTGACTACAATTTGCATTCTCAAATAAGCAATAATTTTCAGTCTTTCTCCTGACCTTGACCTAGGGGAGCCTGAACCCCGAAGAAGCCAACTGCTCTAGGGACTGTTATGGGTGGAATTCAGGACTTGCTGGTAGAGTGGTCAGGTTTCTCACAACTGCTCTCCTGGTATTATTCCTTGCATGAGCTTCTTTACACTTTTTGCGCTGTCCTCGCTGTGCCCTTTTACTCATGTCTCCTATCAACTTCTTTCTCCTGTCTCAATGTCTCTCTTCTACTTTTCTGTCTCTTTGCTTAGGTACTGTGCTGTCCTCTCAGGGTCAGCATCTCGGCGGGCACGATAAAGCCATTGCTTTTCAGCAGCAGTCAGTGGTGGTCTACTACCCTTAAAATATTGCATTTCCTGTGTTATGTATACATGTAGAAACTACAACTGTCATAAAGCCTCATACTAACAATGAATAAAAGCTGTTATTTTCAAACATATTGTGAAAAATATGGACTATATTTTTTATTAATACAGATCTTCCCAATAAATTTGCAACCCTGTTACTACAACGCAACCCTGTTACCCAACAAAAAGTAACAGGGTTGCAAATGGCTGCAAGTAACAGGGTTGCAGAATTAGCCTAAAGGTAGCTATTACTCAGAGGGGTTAGCTAGATTGGGAGCACATGTTGCATGCTAGCTATTGACAAGCATACATCTTCCATAAATTAAAGTAAAACTATATTCATATAGATTATCTAACAAAAATGTTGGTAACAGGGTTGCATCCTTGATGTTGACAAAAGCAGCCAACTCTAACATTTCTGTGAAAACAGAGAAAATGAAATTTGGGTACTTACTTTTTGCTTGGTCATGGTCCAGAAAATATCTTGATGATGCAACTTCCTGTTAATATATGAATTATGGAATGTTCCATTCTTTTATAGGGGTGATCATGTTTTGGTAACAGGGTTGCACGTAAAGTGTGGGACAAGGATTAATACTGCTTTTTAATAAGTAAATACAATTATTAATTTAATGATATCACTTGTAAATGTTCAAATACATATAACTGAACCACATTATATTACAATTGCTACATTACAGGAAGATATTATTAAATTTATTTAATGTAGAAGTTCAATGTCACTGAGGCGGGACAGACCAAAATCATTACATTTAAAGGGATACAGACAATGTGTTCATGTTTATTATTTATTAATTTCACTCTTCACATTTGATGTGGAATTTTTTTATTATTTAGCTTTAAATCACTTTTAAAAAGGTAATGGGACATCAATTCCACTCCAATTGTGGAAAGGTAATCGGACATAAATTCCACTCCATTTGTGGAAAGGTAATGGGACATAAATTCCACTCCATTTGTGGAAAGGCCCATTTCACTTCTACCAGACTGATTGATTAGGTCACTAATTGGTTAGGATCTCATCTCACCTGGCAGCAGGGCCAGCTCTGGCAATTTTGGCCCTCTAGACAAGATTTTGGGATGACTTTGTAATTATGTTTTATTATTTGTATAATATTTATAACAATGCATTAATATTCACCTCTGGTGGTTTCATATGGCTTTATGAAACTCTACTGATGCACTTGTAAGTTGCTTTGAATAAGATGTAAATGTAGAACTAGCAAACAGTTAACTTTACAATGTTAATTACTAATAGTTTAGTCCTATCAACTCAGAGGCAGTCATAGTGAACATTTCCAAAACATTTTTAATGTATACAGTGGCATTAGTTCATTTTCAGATATGTTTTTCTTAGCTAAGTTAGTAAACAAACACTGATTGCAAAATTATTATCAAGGCAAAACATTAACATTTTTGTCAATTAGCAGACGTTTTTATCCAGATGGACTTACAGTAGCTAGCTTAGTGTGCATACATTTAAGAGAAGCTGGGTGAAACAACCACAACTCAGTATTAAGAATTTGCACGCTGAGTCTGTGGCGCCCTTAGCACCTAACCTTGTCTGCCTGTGTCAGGAATCAGGCCTGCCTTGGCAGTCTAGGTGTTAATTGGGCACTAATCAAAAGGAAAGACCAAAACCAGTATACACTAGGACCGGTTTGATACCTGTGGTTTAAAAGTTATCTGTCATTGTACTTCCTTGTACTCATCCAATGGATTGAAATATTGCAAGGCAGTGGTCCTACAGACGGTAGGGTTCAGAATCAACCTCCAGCTATCAGTTATATTTTGGAAATTTAGCAAATGCTCTTATACAAAGTGACTTATAGTAAGTGTATACATTTTAAACAAAGCTAGTTGAAACCATCACAACTTTGTAGTGAGTGCATTCAAGAAAACTGGGGTAAAATAAATAAACAAGGTAGCCCTGGAACTAGTTTAGGTACTCAAAAATACAAGTTAAAAAATTACAGACTTAGATTTGCACTACAATTAGATGTATAAGGTGTGTCCTCTGGCAGGAAAGAAAACATGCACACAAGTTGGATGTCCGTGTGACTCACTGTTAATGACACTCTATTACATCTGACAACAGATGACTTGAAGCTAACAAAGAAAAGATGACTAGTAAGATGAAGCTGGCCTGGTACACTTCGTATCTTGGCATTACTAAGGACTGAATTACAGTATTAACCTGACTGCTAGAGCTGCTAGGCAGTAATTTATTAGTTTACATTTACAATTAAACTCTGCATTACACTTTCAAGAGATTGAAAGTGGAACTATGCCATTATGTATTCCGTTCTGAATATATTAAAATGTAATACATTCTATACCTTTTTTATCATTACATGGGATGCTGGAGGTATAGTTTGTGATTTGTGGAACAGCAGGTTTGTCTTTTTTTTCCCCCATTGCTGTCATTTAAGTTAATTGCATCTAGTAAAGTCAGACTAGGAGGGTCAAATATTGCAAACATCATGTAACGGGATGTATCATTGTGGGTCGATGTTTAACACAGCACGTGTCGGTATGTAGCATGGTGTATTCAATGAGTCTGACACAAGGTGGTCCGTTTCTTGGAGTGTCGTGGTGTTTTGAATACAGATTGATACACAATGTAACTGAATGTGTGTCAGGATGTGCACAGTCTTGATACACGTATTTAATGCAGTGAATGACAAGGTTTAGCTATGAGTCTGGTAATAATCATTGGGTGACATTCATACATTTGCATATGGCACAATACTGTAGGATTTTGTCCAAAATGTGTTTTAAAGTTTTTTTCTCAGGTATAAAACTACGGAGCTTTCCAAAAAGGTTTCAATCCAGCTATGTTACAAGAAGCCTTTCTCTACAGTAACAAGCCATTAGAACAAAGGCTGATGCTGCCCCCTTGTGGCAAAATAATGAAAGGTTAAAGAAGACAGCAAGACCTCACGTTTTACCCTACGCCAGGAACCCTGGTCCTGAAGAGCTACCACCCTGATTGTTTTCACTCCAGCCATACCCTAGCACACCTGATTGTTATAATTAGCTGGTTGACAGGCTACATTATGTGCAGTTGGAGTGAAAAGCTAGAGGGTGGTAGCTCTTCAGGACCAGCGTTGGAGACCCTGCTCTACGCGGTCTGGTGCCTGCTTGTTCTCTGTTCTACATTATTTGCACCCACCCAATCTCCCGTGGGAAGAGTCTTCATTATGTACAGACTCTGCCAGCAGTGGCTCTATACATGAAATAATGTTCCTTTTGTCATCATTGATTATTTAGTCGAATCGCGATTGGTTAACTGATTATTTAGTCGAATCGTGATTGGTTAACTGATTATTTAGTCGAATCGTGATTGGTTAACTGATTATTTAGTTGAATCGTGATTGGTTAACTGATTATTTAGTCGAATCATGATTGGTTAAGCAATGCTTAAGCATGGCGACATGGAGATGAGAAGGATCAGAAGGGGTGGAGTCTATGGTTTCAATTTAGCACCATTAAAGGCAGGCTGGGTTTTAGCAGTGTGTATAGGGTATGGACACAGAAGTGAGGCACCTGACCAAATTACACACATTATTTTTATTTTCCCCATTTTCCTCCCTTCTCAATTCACACTAACCCTGCCTTGTCGGCAGCTCCACAACTCCTTGAACAGCTCTGTGGGATGGCGAAGGCACATACACATGGTTCATCCAACCACAGCGCTATGACACATTTGCGCTGCCTCGTGCAGGAGTTCCTGGGAAAGTCAGAGAACCCATAGTCAGACTCGAACCAATTACTATCATGACGTAGACTGTCCTGCAATGCACTACACCACATGGACCCCGCTGGTACTTATTTCTGCATTTCAGAGATTATAGCCCAGCTAGAGTCACAGGTCTAACTAAATCCCAAATTAGGGATATAAAGACAAGAAATGTTAGAACCGACCTTGTGGTCCAGAGTCGAAGATGAGAGCCCTGAAAGTGTTTTCTCCCTAAATGGAGAAATGCCGCACATAAATTGTGAAAATGTTTACTGTTAAAATACCACATTACATTTTCCAACTCAGTGACAGTGAAAGGGGCAATCTGGGATTGTTTACGTCTGGTGACATACTGATTATTATTGAAAAAGTCCCACACCGTGGTTTTAGGGGAGAAGTTATTTGAAGAGAACACTGAAAGCTGCGAAAGATTCTAAGCCCTGAGAGCGTTCACTAAAACAGGTCACTGCAGTGGGATAAACAGACGTACCCATTTGTCCATTAAATCAAGTGGAGCAGCAGTAAACAAAGGTAGTTCGTGGTGGGCATGAACATGTAAGGCGAGTATTTTGAGGCTCGCTCAACTTGATGCCCATTGTAAAATGACATGGTGACATCATGGCTTGAGAATAGTTTATTTTAATTAAATGCTCCATTTTGTGGATAGTACAGAGAATACAGAAGTGCAAGGAACGTTTCTTGGGACAAGCAACTATGCAGAAAACAGCAACAATTTCACATCAGCATTTAAATTAAACAGCTCTACACTAATTTCATCCCCTGCACACAGTTAAGTGTTCGTCCTTATAGGGCAGACCCGAGGATCTGTTTTCCCTCAGAAGATAGTATACAATCCCCTTTCTCCTTGACCTCAGGTTAGCATACATCCTCTTTGATCCACTGTCCATGATCGTACTGTACTTCTCTCTTGCCTCCTCTTGCTAGGCAGACGCCTCTGTCTGCTGCAGGGCACAGGGCGTGAGGGCAAGGGTCGCCACGCTGTGGGCGATAGCCACAGCTGCCCCTGACCCCTTGGAGTTCCTCTGCCCGCTGGCCACCTCCCCTCCGCTGGTCCTATCCACTTCTACGCCACCCGCCCCTTCCTGCGCCCTGCAGGCGCGACGCACGGCCGAGCGGAAGCTGTCCGTCACGAAGCAGTAGACCACCGGGTCCAGGCAGCTGTTGAGGCTGCTGAGCGTCACGGTGACGTGGTACGCTACCACCTGCTGCGCCCTACCGCCCCCCATTTGGAAGTACACCATCGTCTGGCGCACGTGGAAGGGCGTGAAGCACACGGCGAACACCACCAGGACGGCCACCAGGAGCCTCACAGCCCTTGTCCGCCGGCTCCGGCTCTGAGGCATCGACCTGGGGTCGGCGAGGGCCCACGCCACCCGGAGGGTGAACGTCACGATGACCACCAGTGGGAGCAGGAACTCCAGGAAGGTCAGGGCGAAGAGGGCGGCGAGTCGGCAGCAGGACAACACCTGGAACTCCAGCTCTGTTGTCTGGAAGGAGTAGGTGACCACCACTGCGAAGAGCCAGATCCCAGCGCTGACCCCCTTAGCAAGCCCGGGGCTCCTCCAGCTACGTCTGGCTCCAGCCCCGGCCCAAACTACAGCTATGTAACGATCCACACAGATGCTGGTCAGGAAAAGGATGCTGCAGTACATGTTGACAAAGTAGCTGAAGGTGTGGACGTAGGAACAGGCCAGGCATTGCCCTCCGCTGTCGGCCACAGCTAGGTTGATGGTGTAGACAACGGGGGCCGAGGAGGTTCGGGAGCGCAGGCAGAAGACGTAGAGGGCCAGGCTGTTGAGAACTACACCCACGATGAACATCAGGCTGTTGACCACCATCAGGGTCACCCACAGGCCGTAGAATTCCTGGTACAGTCCTTCGTCCAAGTTGGACACTTTCTCCAGGTCAGCGACGCCCCACTTGGGATTGACGGTAGTGTTCCTGTGATCCGGCGTTAAGTTGACTGAAGGGAAGTCTGTCACAATTTCCATTGCTGAGTGGCCGGAAGGGATTACTTCTGAAAAACAGTAATACAGTCCAGCCGTTATGTGACATTCTCAACTGAATATGGGTAATACCCTCTTTAGAACTGTAATCGTTAGAACAAAAGAAAGCTCTTCAGACCTTAGCGATTTGACGGAACTGTCGATTTTATGCTCAATTGTTATATATCTGAACTTTTTCTTTTCTGCCTCAGATGGAAGATGATAGCCCTAGGCCCTGCGAGGAAATGACCAGAGATATTTTGTGGCTTAGATACACACAGGAAGAATGTTCGGGTACCACATGTCTCTTTATCTTGGCTCTGCATAAAGGGACGGTGCTGACTTTGTAAATCTGTACAGGAACAGGGGATTAGCCCAAGTGAGTGAATATTGTGATGCACAGGGAATGGCTGAATTTGTTAATATGGCATTTGGATAAAAAAGTGGTTGACATCATTCTTAGATGTAGATGTTGGTTTAAATAAAATATTAAGTTTATAGAATTAGCTAATAGTAACATCCCTCTCTGTCATATGACAATTATTTTTAGTAAAGTTTATTGTGTTGTGTGAGATTAGTGAGGTGTGATTGAAAAGTTACAGTATGCTTTTAATTTAATTTACCTAATGAAACATCACTATGGTCTACAAAGTGATGAAATCGTAGTTACACAAACGTGACATTAATGTGCCACTACAAAACAAATAATGGTGTTACAAAAGCTCAAGCGTTTCTACCCTTATGGCAAAATGACTATTCAATTAACATTGACACATTGAAATGAAAGGTACTTTATTCTGTCTGGATCTAAATCACTAGAGTTTCAGAGGGGTTTCAACAGAATTCAAACGTACTCAGTGTGGTGTCTATGACCAGCTTAAACTTTACCAAACACAAACTTAATCATCCAAAAACTGTTCAACTTCTAAAGATATCTTCCCCTGTGTGGGAACAGTTTGACAATAAATAACTATTAAAAGCTTTTCTATTAATGGAATGAGTGGGTAGCCTATGGGACAGCCTTTTGGGACACAACGTGCTCCCAGTCAACATTCTTTTGTATGCCAGCAAAGTTACTTCAACTTTCTCAGCGCAGACATCAGATCACATGGAAAAAAAGTACAATCAGGAATTTCTCTAGCTACATTCAAAGAATACTGAACATGTCACTACATCTCAACAATGTATTCATGCGCCTCATTCAATCGGATTCAAAGGGATAGACTAACCTGGTAAGTTTTGGGCAATAGGAAAACTTCTCCAGCTTACCTGTCTTAGAATCACCTGATAACTGGTCAGGTGTGGTTGGAGGCTAATCTTCTGTGTAGCCAGGTATTTGGACGAATCAAAGAGTAGAAAGTTGTGGTTTCTGACATTTCTGACTTACAAAATAACCAGAGACAGTTTGATGGTGCTCAGAGATCTTCAAACAGCATTGCCACAGCTCTTCATCGTCGATCTTCTCACTTTATTGCTGCCATGAGTGTATGTCTTCCACACAACAGCATGCCAAGTGCGAATGATTGTGAGTAACCAACCACTTCCCTTAGGCTTGAGCTATTCCTAAGTTTGAATTGTAAATGTTTCTAAACCTCGGTCTGTATACCTGGTTCTATCAGGGTGCACGTCCATGCCTTTCCAGACACAAACAGTCTGCATGTTCCGACCCCAGGCCTCTCTAAATCTGTTATCAGTGCAGTCCACTGCCAGGGCTAATGGTCTCTTCTTCAGGGTTGGGATTCTAAAGGAGGAAGAATTTTCCCAAGTTTACTTCAGCTGTGACGTCATAGAACCAAGGATTAGAGGCTCTGCTTATGGAGAAAAAAAATTTGTCCAGGGTAAAGAAAGTGTTTGAGTAGAGAGCAGTAGAAAGAATTGACTAAGGCTTCGAGAATTTAAATACACATACAGTAGAGGTGGATATTTGTGTCTGGGTCTGAATGGAAACAATGAAAATATTTTGTTCATTTTAAAATGGCTGTCTAGAGTTGCCATCCGTGGTCTATCAATAAAAGGCTACATATGCCATGACAAATGAAACCTGAAAACCTGTTTCTTAACTCACCATACCCAGTGAACTGTCTATGATACAAGGTTCATATCTTTTTTAATCACATATCATTACAATAATTTTGCTCCCCAGTGAAACTATCAAACCTTGAAAAAGGGAAATGTTAGTGAGAACATCTAATGGATTACCGGTACCTTTCAGCAAAAGGGAATTTGTGTGCAGCTTGTATTGTGTGCCGTCTAAATCTATAACATGTATTAACAAATCCTGGTAGGTTAGGTGTTATCTTCTGAACTACAGTAATATATGCAAAAATGTATAATATATTTTAAAATATTAAAAAAAAATTGAAATATATTTTATAGGATTAAAACAGTTCTTAAAACAACCTATAATTTTCTTAAACAATTTATAAAACCTAGGAAAACGTTAATGGAATCAGAAGAAAACAATTTAATAATCTCTCCCTGACCTAAAAAAAAAAATTGTCACTGGTGTTAATTACAGTTCAAACTAAGGATTTCTCTCAGCAAGAGGGTTACCAAGGATGTCGTATCTATTGTTGCATAGCTCAGTATTTGAGCTTTTGGTTCTATATAGTAATTCTAGTGTATCTTTAAATGTTTTCAGAATCACAGAGCATCTCACTGAAGGGGTTTACTATCAGTTAACACTGATGGTTCAAATGAATCGGATGTGCCAGACCTGGTCAGGTTCTGAAATATATTTCTTCTCTATACTGCTCTGCTCTATTTTTTACCCAGCAGACTGAAGAAGTGAACTTATTTTAGTATCTTGGCAGAATGCCTTGGTAATCCTGGGCAAAAATGTTTCAATGTTGCTATGCATTAATCATGTAAATGTATTGTTATACAGCTGCATTCAGTGTAGCGGTCAGGGAAGATCTCAATTTCATTGTCCTCTTTCTCCAAACCCATTGGATCAGTAAGCTCGAAGTCCCTCCCCATTCAACCATCTCCTCCAATTGGGTTTAAGAGAAGAGATTGTGCAAGGGGTGTTAAATTACTATCTCCCGATAGTGCCAAGGACTTGACGAATTACCACTACTATGAAAAGTTTAAAGAACTCCAAATGGCTAAGATGGACTAGCTCTGAAGGGTTGAGGTAAAATATGTTGGTGACGAATCGTTGTTAGAGCTTGTTGGTCCCTGAATAGAAAACAATTACATTTTTTTAACTGATGCTGTCAAAGAAAATACCCCAAAACAGGATTTTGCCTCACTGTGCTACATACTCCACAGGGAAGCATTGCATATGCCACAAATAACTCAGGAAGTGTACTGTATTACCGTACTCTACTAGCCCACATAACCAACTCATGATTTTAACTCCTGCATTAAATAGCATTGAGCTTAAGCATTACTATCATCGATCAATCAATCGATCTGTCTGTCTGTCTGTCTGTCGCACCTTGATCCATCAGTGGGTAGGGTGTGTCTCTTGTGTGGTGAGGAGGAAACAGTAGAGTATCTGTTCTATCAGTGTGGTAGATTGGTAGGGTTGTTTACTGTTTTAGAGGGGTGATGTGCTGGGCTGGGATTAGCTTGGACTGTGCAGCTGTTTGTGGGTAGACCCAAGTATAGCGTTGTGAACAGGAGACGGGACTGCTTGGTGAATTATCTTATGGGGCAGGAAAAGCTGCCTGTCTGGAGAAGCATGAATGGTTTGCAGGGGGAAAGGTGTGTGGAAATCAGAACCACGTTATCAGGGTTATGGTGTGTGGAACCCAGAACCATGTTATTAGGGTTAGGGTGTGTGGAAATCAGAACCACGTTAACAAGGTTAGGGTTTGTGGATCCCAGAACCATGTTATTAGGGTTAGGGTGTGTGGAACCCAGAACCATGTCATTAGGGCTGGCGGGCACTTTTTAGATGTGTGGGGTGTGAAGGCAGGGCTATACACTGTGGATGGTGAAGGGGGCTAGTTTTATCCTTTTATGGAGTCTAGGGATGTGTACAGTGTAAATAATTAAATAGATCAAATATAAATATGTCTGGAAATGGGAATATAAAGGTGTCTCCATCTGAAATTTGTATTTAGTTTTCTAGTGTGTTTGAATGAACATTTTGGTGTGGCCAATAAAGGTTTTCTATAAATCAATCAAACCAAAAATCTCTGTATCTGTCCTCCTCAGCTTGAAGGTTCACCATTGGTCCATGGGTTATTATGACATGAGATTAGCATGTCTCACCACTTTGAGTCAACACTGGAGGAGGCTCAGGGAGGTCTTTGTGTCCTGCTCTCCTCCTCATAAATCTTCTTCTCATGTAGTGGCCTCTCTAAAATCACTGTCAACACTCTGTCCAAATGTTCACTCTCACTGTACCTTCTTTTCAACCTAATAGTATGTTTTATGAGGTGATTGTTAGTGTCCGAGGACAATAGATGAAATAATATGGGAGGAACCAATGATGTTCCCTTTTAAGGGCAAAGTCTTAACAGAATGCTTTCAATGCATCTCTTAACAAAGGATAGAACCATTTATATAAAGATGAAGATAATACATAATGCCATGTTCGTGCAATAAACAGAGCCTATAGAATGATGATAAGGTATTAAAGCATTGTCTCTAGCAGTGACACCGTACTTTTAGCGCTGTAGGATGATCCGGTACTATCCAGGCAAAGTCCATGGTTCACAACAAGCCTAAACATGTGTCACCTTGACAAAGCACAGGAGGCCAGCCGTATTTCAACTCTCTGTCCCCAAAGTAGCCTTGAAACTGTATATATTAGGATGTACAGCAGAACATTCAAAAAGCTTTAAAGTACCGTTCAGGCTCTGTAAGGCATCCCCAGTCTAGACAAGAGGCAGGATTTAGACAAGAGGCAGGATTTAGACAAGAGGCAGGGTTTAGACGAGAGGCAGGGTTTAGACGAGAGGCAGGGTTTAAACAAGAGGCAGGATTTAGACAAGAGGCAGGGTTTAAACAAGAGGCAGGATTTAGACAAGAGGCAGGGTTTAAGCAAGAGGCAGGATTTAGACGAGAGGCAGGGTTTAGACGAGAGGCAGGGTTTAGAGGAGAGGCAGGGTTTAGAGGAGAGGCAGGGTTTAGAGGAGAGGCAGGGTTTAGAGGAGAGGCGGGGTTTAGAGGAGAGGCGGGGTTTAGAGGAGAGGTGGAGTTTAGAGGAGAGGCAGGGTTTAGATGAGAGGCGGGTTTAGGCGAGAGGCGGGGTTTAGGCGAGAGGCGGGGTGTAAACAAGAGGCAGGGTTTAGACAAGAGGCAGGGTTTTCCAATATTGGGTGCAGTTCTGGGGAGTTTTCATGATTTTCATTTATAAATACTTTAGTATTTGGATCAGCAATTTCATTTTGATCTATCAAATAACTGAAGGACACAGTAATATTTCGGTAGTGAAGTTAGGTTAAGTGGAGTAATAGAAAATGTGCAATATGCATCAAAACTAAATTAGCCAGGTGCATAAATGTGGGCACCCTTGTCATTTTGTTGATTTGAATACCTGTAACTACCTAGCACTGATTAATTGGAACACACATTTGGTTTGGTGAGCTCATTAAGCCTTGAACTTCACAGACAGGTGCATCCAATCATGAGAAAAGGTATTTAAATTGGTCAATTGCAAGTTGTTGTTCTCTTTGACTCTCCTCTAAAGAGTGTCAATATGGGGGCCTCAAAACAACTCTCAAATGACCTGAAAACAAAGATTGTTCAACATTATGGTCTAGGGGAAGACTACAAAAAGCTATCGCAGAGATTTAAGCTGTCAGTGTCCACTGTAAGGAACATAGTGAGGAAATGGAAGACCACAGGCACAGTTCTTGTTAAGGCCAGAAGTGGCAGGCCAAGTAAAATATCGGAGAGGCAAAGGCAACAGAGGGTGAGAACAGTCAAAAACAGCCCACAGACCGCGTTCAAAGACCGACAACATCATCTTGCTGCAGATGGTGTCACTGTGCATCGTTCTACAATTCAGTGCACTTTGCACAAGGAGAAGCTGTAAGGGAGAGTGATGCGGAAGAAGCCTTTTCTGCACACACTCCACAAAGTCACTTGAGGTATGCAAACGCACATTTGGACAAGCCAGCTTCATTTTGGAAGAAGGTGCTGTGGACTGATGAAACAAAGATGGAGTTATTTGGTAATAAAAAGGGGGGTTATACATGGCGGCAAAAGACGGGCGTACGCAGATTCCTACACAAGGCAAGGGATTTATCAATTTGAACGTGATTGTAGGCTGCGATAAAATCTCACGTCTGGTCTGACTTCGTGTATGCAAATTCTCTAGTGTGACTAGCGGTGTTCATGGTATTGTTGAACCAGCAATCATTTATGAATGTGTCTGCATCGCAACTACCCCATATTGCAAATTAAATTTCAGAATTACGAATTAATTATATACAGCACATTGCTATTAAGTGGCTTATTTTGTTCCTTTCACTTCGTGGTGGCCTAGAACATGAGGGCAGAAATTAGGCAAACAACAATGTCAATCAAATAATATATATATATATATATTATTTAAACAAGCGCTTTGGCAGTCCTGTAGTTGAAGCGATGGCAGATCTGGAGGACCTTAATGTGCGCTCTCTACATTGGGACCTTTCAGCAGGAGATCAGGGACAGATCTGGTATATATCACAGCAAACAATAGTCGAAGTATGCCAGCAGTTTTGGCGGCTATGAAGTCCCTTTCTGGTATTTTCAAACTATGATAAAAAGACAATTTTATGAGATTGATGGGTTTCCAATTGGGGCGAATGGGCGATTGATTGTACTGCGTCTGTAGCCACCATCCATGAATGATTACGCATTTATCACTCGCAAAAACTTTAATTCAATCAACGTTCAGATCATATGTGATGCCAGGATGTTTGTTCTGAATATGGTAGCCCGATGGCCGGGTGGGACGCGCGTCTCTTTATTTTTCTAAACTGCAGCATTGGAACAACGCTACAGGAGACAAACTGCATGGCTGGAGTCATTTCCTCTGTGAGTTACGTTGTGAAACGGTTGGATGTGATTCCTCTAGGTGAAAAGGGTTATGCCCTGACTGAGTACCTAACACCGCTTGCAAATCCCGAAACAAGCAGGAACGCAGGATTAACAGTGCGCACACACGCACACGAACCACAGAGTGATGTATAGGTTTGCTCAAGGGCAGGTGGCTCTGTCTTTGGTAAGTGGGGTGGGGGACTGCTATACATACCAGAGCAGGCCTGTAACATAATTATGGCATGCGGGGTTCTCCTCGATATTGTGCTGGTTAATGGTGCCATTGAAGATCAGAGGCCACATCTGCCACCGAAGGAAACAGGATCTTATTCTGAGCTTCTAATATAGTAAGTGCTATTTTGGGTAAAAAAGCTACTTAAAAAAATAGGCTACAACGTGGAATGTATAGTGAAAATAATTATTTTATTTGAAATACACTTGAGGTTCTCGTTAATTGCTTTCAATGACTATAGCAGTAATCTCAGTCAACACCGCATTTTACTTGAACAATCGACGCCTGGTTTTAAGCTTCCAATTAAAACCAAGCGGTTGGCCTGCACCTGAGACCTGAGCGTCTTTATTTTATCTCAAAAGAAATCATTTTCTTTGCCGGATTTCGCTTATCCATGTCGTAAATTCTAAGGGCGAGGCCTCTAATCCATGCATATTTGTGGACGTGTTATTTAAATTACGATCTGATTTATCAACAGCCGCTCATTCGTACGCTGGAATTGGAGTGATACGAATGTTTTTTAAATCACACGTGAGTCTCGTCGTAAGATGATTTCTGCGCATTTATGCAGAGGAACAAGTACACTGTTCTGGAATGGCCATCCCAGTCCCCAGACCTGAATATCATTGAAAATCTGTGGGGTGATTTGAAGCGGGTTTCCAAAATACCTTCATCCAGAATCCAGACACTCATTACAGGGTATAGAAACCGTCTAGAGGCAGTTATTTCTGCTAAAGGAGGCTCAACTAAATATTGCACAAATTTTGGCACCTGTCTGATTTTGTTTTGATGCATATTGCACATTTTCTGTTCATCCAATGAACATTTCAGTACTGAAATATTACTGTGTCCTTCAGTTATTTTATAGATCGAAATTAAATTGCTGATCAAAACACCTAACTATTTATAAATGAAAATCATGGAAATGTCAGGGCTGCCTAAACTTTTGCATATGACTTTAACCTTACAGAGACTCAGAATCAACACAATCCAGGTTTAAGTGTCCATTACCAGGGATTTTATATATATACGATGGCGACACAAACGTGCCCCCAATGCATGATGATGGTCAATAAATAAGGTTCTTCAAGCTCACCATCATCAACAGCAGAGAGAGACCACCAACCAGCAGGCCTTAAAGATGTATGGAGGCCATCCCAGAATGCATTTTACCATGACAGAGAGGCACTGCACTCCTATTAATCAGCAGAAAGTATACTGTCAAGGACTAAAAGCACACAAGCAATGATAAGAATCATATCGACTGTATAAAAAATCAATCTTTATTAAAAAAGTTTAATAACACGTTTTTTATTAAGGACATGTTCAGCAATGCCAGGCAATTATTCACAACAAATCCTTTTTTTTGAGATGCAAGGAGACCAAATAAATGTTTTGGAGAGGAACATTCTAAAACAGCACCACATAAGCTCACGTTTTAGCACTTACCAAACATCCAGCCAAGGTCAATAACTTCCGCAAAGTCCAAAAGCTGAAAGATAAAGGCAAAGGCCCAATGTCATAATATAATGTTATTTAGCTAGAAGTGGTCTTACCTATGTACAAACATATCAAATGCTCTAGTGTACAATGAGGACAGTTATTTACACGGCTTTTACATGCCAGGTGCATGATCATCTTTTCTTTAGCATCTACATAGTAACCAGAGCATACACTCATTTAGTAATTTTTCAATGGGTATGGTCTATACAAAATTGTTAACTGATGCCTACCAGGGTATTGCAATGGAAAAATATGTTTTGTCACAAAGGGAACAAAGCAGCATGCCTCATATTCAGCTTTATATCCCTGAACAAATCAAGAGTTGTAGCGTACAATGCGGACAATAATAATAAAATTAGCTTATCCCTTCCGATGAGTCATTTGGCCATGTCATCAAAACTCTAAAGGGGTCCCTGGTTGAATGTGACAATTTTTAAGCCTCAATTGCACTTCTGTAGCTTTCTGTATGCTTCTGTTTCTGAGGATATTATTGTTGAGCGAGTGGCTAGAAAATAAACTTAAGGAGCCTAATTCAACTCTTGAGTGAACCTGTTTAAAGTGGGCTGGCTAAAACCAACTAAATGAAAAACGTCCCATGGTGACACGGGTTTGACCCCGGCTCAACCAACTGTTTACTGTATTCTTTATGTCTCCCACTACAGAGTCCTGCTCATACGTTTACATACCCTAGCAGAATTTGTAAGATGTGTACTAATCTTTAAAGAAAACATGAGCGATCAGGCAAAAGACATTTAGTTTATTTTTTAAATGGAATTGAAAATCACAAAATAGCACAATCGTTAAACAAAACTCAACAATAAAGAAAATAATGAGATGGTCCCCGTTCAAACGATTGTATACCAAGTTCTTCATACTGTGTATTTCCCCCTTTAGCATCAATGACGGCCTGGAGTCTTTTGTGATAGCTGTGGAGAAGCCACTTTATTTTCACAGGTGGTAAAGCTGCCCATTCTTCTTTGCAAAAAACGTTCAGGTACCTTCAATTCTTGGTTTGTCATATGCATGAAATGTAGGTTTTAGATCTTCCGAAAGTGCCTCAATCATATTGAAGTCAGGAGATTGTGCTGGCCATTCCAGAACCTTCACTTTTTCTGCTAGCCACTGAAGTCTGATCACTCCAAATGGCTTTGATCCAACAGTTTTGAGCATAGAAATTAAATCTATAGAAGCCTTATTAAACTGTTTGGCGTGGTCATTTGATTAGTACACAAAGAAATTGCGACTATAGTTAGTTGTCAAGGTAACAACATGCGAATCAGTTTAATGCGGAAGTAGAGCGCTAGATCTTTGCATTGGAATGGTACACGTAAAAATGGCTGCCGCTCTGACCATTCAGCTACATTTATTTGCATTGGAATGGCACTTCTATAGATTTAATTTCTACAGTTTTGAGGCTTGTCCAGGGGCTTTTTGCCATACTGTAAGTGATCTGTCTTTGCGAAGTAACTGTTTTTTTCTGGCAACTCCTTATCTTGCATCTTGAAACAGCCACATCAATTTTCTGCTGATGTGGCTTGTGGGTTTCCTTTGCATCCTGGTCACTTTTCCTGGCAGTTGTGGCTGAAATCATTATTGGTCTATCTGGCCATGGCTTGGTATCAACCGAACCCCTAATTTCAGAGTTTGAACAGCATTTCCAAATCTTAAAAATATCCATTTAGTGATTTATGAAGTTCGACTACCTTTTCTCACAGGTCTGTTGACAGTTATTTTGCATTCCACATTTCTCAGTATCCAGCAAAGTCCGTGTGGCCCTGAATGAAATGTGCAGGGGTCTCTCAAGAGCTACGAAACCCATTGAATATTTATACACACACAGTAATTACAATCAAACAAGTCACAGGTGTGGACCTTAATGGTCTTTTAAACCTGTGTGTGTCAAAGTGTGTGTATGTTATCAGGCCAAAATCATTCAAGGGTATGTCACATTTTGATCAGGGCTACTTGGATGATTTCAGTTATCATTATGATTTAAAAACAGCTCACACAATTATTATATAATCAATGTCCACTATCGCTAAATAAAATAAAAGTTTTGCACAACTGTACCTGTCTCTCTAGATTTAACTTCCTACTGACCTGTCTATAAAAACAGTGACAACCCCCACCCCCAAGAAAAGAACACAGTTCAAGGGAATGTAGTTGTCTCGAAGACATGGAACGTCCTTCTGTTGAAACCTTTTTTGAAGCCTAGGTGTTAGTAGAAAATATATAATTAATACAATATCCAGCTAGGTCACAGATTATTTAAACACCTCTACAAACCATGGAAGTTGGGTCCAACATCTGGGCATGTCATGCAGGCAGTACGTAAGGCACTGAGGGGAGAAAGAAAGATTGGGTCCTTTCTCAAATGGTGCCCGTGCCCTATGTGCCACCCTGCATTTGATTGTGGGTGCAGGTCAAAAACAGTGTGCTATATGGGGGTGTAGTCCTGAACAGGGTGTCATTCGGGACACGCTGTCGGTTGTTTCCTCAACTCCTCTCAGTCTCTGTCAGGAGTGATGCTAAGCAGAGCCCTATGGACAGTGACTCATTAGATGTTGTACGCTTCAAACACATCAATCTCACTCCTAGGACACCTTGTAAAAACAACATCCTGGCTGTTAATCACGGGGAATGAAAGAAGCGAAGGGCTTCCCCGCGCTTCTCTGACATTATTGATGAAAAGAAACAAAGTCAGCTGCAGTGTCCGGTTGAGTTCATTGGAGAAGACCGGGGAGGGTTTTGCGTTCTCTTTCACAATAGGAAGAAAGTAGGGAGTTTGGAGATAATGAGGTGACAGAGAAAGAAACCAGGATGGGCCCTTATTGATCTATTTCACAGCTTTTTTAACTTATATTTTACCAGGCAAGTTGACTGAGAACAGCTTCTCATTTACAGCAACAGCCTGGGGAGAAGTGGGGGGAGGGAAGGGGATGAAAGAGACAATTGAAAGCTGGGGATGATTAGGTAGCCATGATGGTTTTAAGACCAGTTTGGAAATATATCATGGACACCGGGGTTAACACCCCTACTCTTACGAATATTGCCATGGGATCTTTAGTGACCACGAAGAGTCAGGACACCCGTTTAACATCCCTTCCGGGAGACAACTCCATACACAGGGCAGATGTTCCCTTCACTGCCCTGGGACATTGGGAATGATCTTTAGACCAGAGGGAAGAGTGCCCCCTGATGGCCCCCCAACGCCACTTCAGGCAGCACTTTCATTATATAATGGACTTACTGAGTAATGGATACAGTACAATGTTACATTTTACTCATTTACCACAGTGACATAACATTGCTGTCTTGGTGTGCAAACACATTTCTCCAATTAGACGCCATGAATTAAGTCAAACCATGACTTAAAAAACATGTATTCAAAATTTCTTCTACAATGTATTAATTCATTGTTAGTTAATAGCAGAAAAAAGGGTCTGTTTCGGAGATTCACCCGAAATAGATGATAACTAATTAGGATAAATCCAGTGTCCTGCTCAAAGGCAAAATAACAGACATTAACTGCAACTTTTTGGCTCAGGATTCAAACCAGCAACATTTGGTTACTGACCCTGTCTTTTCACCACCTGTCTAATAAGACAGTGATACATTTCTCTGCCTTTGTCTCTAAAGTAAACATTAATCAAAATTGTTAATTTAATTTTTATTGAGTTTAGCATAATTGCGACAAAAGAGGCTTTGGCAGACAAGTACAGTTCAGTGTTCTCAAAGACAGATTTAATTGATAAAATAGTAACATTTGTGAAATAACAAATATTTTGTTTATACACTTCCTACAAAAGAGTTATTACACTGCAGTTTTACTTCACAGATAATCAAGGAAATGCAGTATAAGTTAATGATGGCACATATTAGACACTTTTACACAAGAAGTCAATATTAAATCCCAGTGGAAAGCATTGTTGTTTCTACAGTCTGGTTCCCTGCTCATCTCTGAGCCACTCCAAACTGGACTCATAAGTACTGTTAGACCAGTATGCTGCAAACAGGAATCGAACAGATGGTCCAGATTAAGCAATTGTATGGCAAGTCTGTACCAGAGAGCGCTACCCTGGGAGACCCTTCAAGTAAATTATTTACTGTAGTCAGTCCATTTCAATGCATTTAATCCGACTGTAAAAATCGAGAGAGATACCTTTTGAAAACTTGTCCAAAAGCACTGGATTGCAAGTGATTTAACACTAAGAAGAAATTGGCCAATTGTGGTTGGGAGACTTGATGTGCTGACAATAAAGGCCCTGTGTGTACTGCTAGTCAGTTGCTTCCATGATGTGGGCTACGGCAGGCCTGGATACTGGACGGGAATGCTAGCCCATGCGCTGAGCCCAGTCAAGCCTTGGCTACCGTGTTAGGAGTTCTTGGGTAATGTGTGTGTGGGCAGGTTAAGTTAGGCAGAGATTTTGTGGTTCTAGCTGGACCCAATCAGTCAGGGTTCTGGACTGAACTAGTCTCAGTTCTGCAGGACTCTGTTCCCCTGTCCTCTCAGAGCCAGGAAGCGCTGGACCACCATGGGCCAGTCTGTCACCTGCTCCACACGCAGCGGCCCAGCCTGCCTGCTGCTACTGGCGGGGAGGGGAGGAGCCTGGCCACCTGTGGAGTAGAGACAGATCTTGGAAGAAGAGACACGCCGTCCAGATACATCTGCACATAACCTGAAGATAAAAACTAAAATATTGACTGAAAAGGGGAACAATGATGAAATTCTATAATTTGTCTGTCGCAGATGTCAGAAAAGGTAAGCTTGAAACTATGTTGTGTACCATAGGCAAATGGGTTTACAATAACTTGTGTATTTTTATGTCACAATGTTCTACCTAGCACATCAGTGTGTACAGGTCCATATTGCCTTTGGCCGTAGCACTCATGCTATCGTGACCCTGCTCTCCCTGATTTGATTAATTACTTTTAGTGATTCTGGGACATAGACAAATTATAGATTGCTGTCTTTGTTCCCCTTTAACGTATCAGAATCAAGAGTAGAACATGCTTGAACATGAAGTTGTTTGTGAATGTCTTCATGTTTTACATTATTTTGTCAGATTACACGTTACCAAATGACAGGGAATGAACAGGGAATTGAAACATGTAATAATGGATTTATAATTATTTAAGTGCATCAGTAGAACGACACAGTAGTCCTGTGTAGCTTAATAGCTAAGAACACGGTGCTTGTAACAACAGTGTTCTGGGTTCGATTCACGCAGTGGGGGCCAGTATGAGAAAGCATTAAAGCATATCCACACATCACTGTATGTTTCTCTGGGTAAGTATGAACATATAAAAAAGGAAAGTCACCCTCAGGAAGGATCTGGGTCCTCTTGTTGGGTCTGATCCATCCCAGAGAGGTGTGAGTCAGCGTGTCCAGAGAGTGGGATTCGAACCCAGAGACGCCCTCGGTGTCCTGCTCCTCCATCATCAGCTCGCGATCCCCCGCATTGCACACCTTACCTGGGGACAAATAGATAACATAAACAACTGATGCACACCTTACCTGGGGACAAATAGATAACATAAACAACTGATGCATAATAGACTGTACATTGTACTGTAGCGCTTCCCATCCCTGCTGATCTACTGTCCGGTTTTCTATTCAACCGTGGTTGTAGATTTTTTAGCTTTCAATTAGCTAATTATTAGAATCAGGTGTGCTACAGTAAATTATGGTTAAAGAGAAAATGTAGATCTCCAAAAACAGTGTTGGGCATCCCTGTTTTACTGTATATATCTGATACATCACGGCATGTGAAAACATTATGTAGTATTAAATATTATACATTAATGTTAATGTATAATTGACACCCTCAAGGAACCTATTAGATGGCTAACCTGGGCAAGCTTGAATCATCTAACTCCCTGAAAATAAAACTACAAAATAACTAAATTAGAATGAATTAAATCTTGTGTTGAGACAGAAGTTCGGTGAA
This sequence comes from Umbra pygmaea, assembly GCA_016801145.1. Lineage (NCBI taxonomy): Eukaryota > Metazoa > Chordata > Actinopteri > Esociformes > Umbridae > Umbra > Umbra pygmaea. Next base: position 2,474 of record JACXGM010006996.1, on the reverse strand, counting down.
GAATGTAGAACGAATGTAGAATGTTGAATGAATGTACAATGTAGAATGAATGTAAAATGTAGAATGAGTGTAGAATGAAGAATGAATGTAGAATGTAAAACATGTCAAACATCCTCTCCATTTTAAACAAAACTTTAGTCAGGGGTTTGCCGGGACTATTCAGATTCACCTCCGTGTTTGCAGAGCACCTTGGCATAGAAGAAGAGGTTGGTGACAAGATTGAAAGGCGATGGGGTTCCTGACTTCCTGCTCATTCCTTGTATGAGAACGGCCCGGCCAAACTTCCACTCCGTGTCGGACCGGGCCTGGATGCGCTGGTAGGTGTCGCTCATCATGGCAATCAGCAGGTTAATCAGAACGATGACCGTCACCACCAGGTAGATGCCGAAAACCAGGTGAGCCACCTCGCCGGCGGCTGGTGGCGAGCGCTTTGACACTAGAATTTTATCAGGCTCCGTCAGGCCGAACAGCGCGAAGAACAGCAGGACGGACATATTCAGGGGGGTGTGGCCTTCTACCTCAGACCCCGCCCCCTGTTTTGATGGCAGCACCTCGGTGGCGTTGTCCTGGTTGTCGAGGATCTTGGCAATGCCACTTTCACCCTTAGTATTGTGACCGAGCGGGTAAACCGGTTGGCACACGGCACACAGGCTCAAGGTGAAGGCGGTGTGGAACAGTGCCAGAATGACCGCAAACCTGCCAAGATCCTTCATCAGGTCTCTGATGATGATGATGGATTTCAGAAGACAAAAGAAAGACTTGTTAATGCAGATGCAGCACAGTAAGGTCATTTAAAAATCAAAAGATATTGGACCACAGGAAGGCATGCTTAACGTGAACAGTCTTGCCAATGTGTTTGCTCTAATATCTAAGTCAATAGCATAAAGTTTAGAAGGTCTACAGTTGTGTCTCCCCTTTAGCAAGGTCTTCTGACCTGATGATGATCGCCCAGGGGCCAAACAGGTGGTGGAAGGTCAGGAACTCCAGCAGCTGCACGAAGCCTAAGGTCATGGCCACGGCGAGTAGGACGTTCCGGGCAAACATGCAGTTGAGGTGGGAGGGGGGCCATAACTGGAGAACTAGCGCCAGGATGTGGCAGAGTAAGGCGGCGGCAGAGAAGACCAGGACGAGCACTCGAATCCAGGCTAGACCCTGGCGCTCCCCAGGGTGTGTGAGTTCTGACACCAGCATACCCCCAAGCCAGGCAAGCAGGAGCCATTCATTCCATCCAGGCAGCAGCCGACCCAGGTGGATGGGGTTTAATGGAGGGTAGACCACGGTGACGATGAAGAGGGCCAGGAGGAAGATGTGGGACACCAGGTGACTCATGAACTTCACAATGGGGACAGTGTTGAACCTGGCCAGGGTAAAAAAAAACATGGACACTCAAACCCAAGATAATGTATCATACAATGTCTGGCAAAAAATAATCACCCGATACCAGCATTGATTTTCCCTGCAGAGTTTAGATTGAGCCTTGGTTAGGGGCCGTCAAGCTCAGGCTTGGCCAACAATTTTTCCTCTCTCTCCCTCTACATTTCTGTCATCCTAGTCTCTCCTTCCTGTTTAATTAATTTTGAAACACAGCGTTCAGATGTAAACAAAATAGATGTACATGTGTGGTGAGTACCTGTAATGTGTACCTGTGCTGTGTACCTATGCGGTGTACCTGTGCTGTGTACCTGTGGTGACTACCTGTGCTGTGTACCTGTGGTGAGTACCTGTGATGTGTACCTGTGGTGAGTACCTGTGTTGTGTACTTGTGTTGTGTACCTGTGATGTTTATCTGTGATGTATACCTGTGTTGTGTATATGTGCTGTGTACTTATCTGTGTTGTGTACACAGCAAAATCACCAGTGTTAAATCAACTCTGAGAGTGTTAAAGTAACACTGTCAGTGTTTATATGCTTCCCATTGGCGCTATATAAACACTGAGAGTGTTAATTTAACACTCTCAGAGTTGATTTCACACTGGCAATTTTGCTGTGTACCTGTGTTTAAGTGGTAGAGAGAGGAAGAGCCACAGCGGAGGGCAGAGCAGCAGGCCTAGGAACAGCACTGTTATCCTCCAGGAGTCCCACTGCAGACCTCCATACCACACCTCCGTCAGGTACTTCTGCACCCCTGGGTGAGCCACCACCTCCTTCTGTCTCCCCTCGATGAGGCAGTCCAGCACGCTGACCCCCCTGTAGTCCACCGCCCTGAGCACCACCCTGGCCCCCCGGTCATCAGATGAAGCCATGCTGAGGAGGTCAGAGGCCAAATGCTCACAGTGGCAGGCGGCAGCTTGGAGGTCAGCGTAGCGCTCCTTCTCCCTGAGGGCAGCCAGTCCCAGGACCCTGGACAGACGCACGGCAGTGTCCAAAGGAGCAGCGGAGTGAAGGACCATCTCCTCCAGGACAGCGTTGGAGTTCAGCTTCCCACACACCATCAGGTCAAACACAAACTACACACACACACACACACACACACA
>JACXGM010006995.1:0-25218 GCA_016801145.1 Umbra pygmaea | reverse complement strand
CCGCCCCACAATGGTGCTTACTCAGCCCACTAATGTACTCCCCTGTACACACACGACAGCTATGCAGTCCTATGCAAATGTTTAAGCACCCCTGACAATTTCCATGATTTTCATTTATAAAAAATTGGGTGTTTGGATCAACAATTTCATTATGATCTATTAATTAACTGAAGGAGACAGTAATATTTCGGTAATGAAATGAGGTACATTGGATTAACAGAAAATGTGCAAAATTCATCAAAACGAAATTAGACAGGTGCATATATTTGGGCACCTTTGTCATTTTGTTGATTTGAATACCTGTACCTACATGTAGCACTGATTAATTGGAACACACAATTCGTTTGGTGAGCTCATTAAGCCTTGAACTTCATAGACAGGTGTATTATGCACTATGTAACTATGTAAAGTTGGAGAAGCCATAGTCAGGCTCAAACCACTGACTATCAGGACTTAGCTTGTATTGCAAGGCAGCAACTTAGCCCACTACACCACGCTGATCCCTCATGATCATCAATTTTGATGATAACATGATGGTGGTGGGTCTGATCACCCATGACATGGAGACTGCCTAAAGGGAAAAGGTCAATGACTTGGCATCATAGTGCCAAGCTAATAATTTCTCCCTGAATGTCAGCAAAACCAACAAGCTAATCAGGCATGCCCCCATCCTAATTAACGGGGCCAGGGTGGAGCAGATAGAGAACTTTACGTTTCTCTGGATCCACATAAATAAGGATCTAAACTGGTCCACACACAGAGACAAATGATCAATAAATCATGTCAATGCCTCTTTCCTTTCAGGGGGCTGAAATTTTTTGGCATGAGCCCCAAGATCCTCACCAAGTTCTACTGATGCACATTCGAGAGCATAATGACTTGCTGTTCTGCGGCCTGGTAGGGCAAAATTAATGAGGGAATGCAGAGCACTACAGAGAGAAGTACGGTTGCCCCAATCCTTCACAGGGACCAATCCAGGAGGTTTACATCTATGAGTGAAGGAAGGTCTGGAAATCATTTAAGACCACAATCACCCAAAGAACAATCTGTTCAACCTGGTGTCACATGGTAAGAGGTATCGGAGCATCAACACACGCACCAGCAGGCTAAAAGACCATTTTTACCCACAAAACATAAGAACACTCAATAACTGTCCTGTCTATATACTGTATTACCCTGCGACTCTACTGCTAACTGACATCACTCTGTATATTCTTTTTTTACTGCTGCTATAAACAATGTATTTTTCACTGCTGCTAGATCCTGTCCATCCATCCATCCATCCAAATCCTGTCCAGTGCTTTTGTATACACAAGTCATAAGACTACTCAATAGCTGAACTGACATATAACCCATTGGCAGCTTCTGTATTACCCTACTGTCCTGCCTCAAACTCTAATTTTTCAGTGTATGTACCACTTACTTTTTGATCCAGTGCATTTATTTCCACTGTAATTTCGATATATTGCTCCTGTGTTGTATTGTTGTATTACGGTACTCTTATTTTATTATTAAATTAAAACGATTTACATTGATAGGGAAATATTTTTTTACCAAGAATTTCACTGTAAAGCAAAACTTTCCTTTTAACTGGCACAACTAACATTACAATTATTCTGAGAGGGTATCTTAGAAAGTAGACAAATTATGTGAAAATGTTTTTTAAATATATATAATATCCTCTAATAAAACAAAAATTAAGAGACAAATTAGGGATTCACAGTCTTTAGTCTTTCGGGGTCATTAAAATGTTCTAAAATGTATTTTGGCTGCAGGGAAAGTCGATTATGTAAGGACGCGCTCATCTCTAGTTGGCTGCTTGGGCACTGGGCAATGTGTGACGAGAATGCGCTCAACAAAGCGTAGCACATACGTACTGATGTTTACTCACGGAATGTAAATAAAGTAGGCAACTTCTTCGCGAAGGAAATAAAATTAATCTGGACGAAGGTGAGTTGTATGGCAATGTTCTGACTATTTTACGAGAAGTATTCGTTTTGTATGTTACGGGTGGTTCTCTCGTTATCCTATATTTTTATCGAACGTCCCAAGCCAGTTGGAGCAAAGAATTAGGGCGCGATGAGCAATCAGAGCATCTTTCAGACGCACTGGTAGGTTAGGTAATTTGAACCCAGTGACTCTCAAGAGGTATTAAAAAAACGAAACCACGTTTGAATATATTTATTTGAAAGCATTTTATTTAAAAATAATTGTAGAACACCGTGTTAAAAAAACGGGACATGGGCTACTGTATTCAACAGACCGTGATTAGATTCCCTAATCCAACCATCGTCATAGGACATATATCAGACTAGTCTTATGTAAGAGGCGAGTGTATTTTTGGAATATTTGTTACTGCTATACAAAGTGACGGAAATTTCGGACTGCAGGTCTAGCATACACTAGCCACTCTCTTGCTATATTTTCTCAAGAATACAAACATGGTTTTATGTTCAAATATTATTTTATATAACTATTATACGAGTTATGGTAAACGCAGGAGGTCTGCGGGCAAAGTGCATTACTCTCACAACTGCTTTATTTTTAGTTTTTTATTAGTTTTTTAATTGTGCGTATTTGCGTGTTGTGGTGGCACATCGTTGCAATTCCTATATTCCAGTGTTGCAGCGTGGTTAGAGATACACACACACTTTTTTTTGTGCGCGACGAAACGCCCCCTATTTTGCTATCTCTTTCCCAATACTGTTGTGTAACTTTTTGTTCTAACTTCAGGTTGGGCATAGCTTTTGAGACTGTTAAAAATAATTACAGCTGTGTTATATGCCTTGGGCCGTATTCTGAAAAGATAAACGGTTTCTCCATGATGATCGCATGTACCAACTGCGTAGTCAGCATTTTCTGCAATTTGGCGTTTTTGCATGGCCTGATACATTACTACAACATACATTACATATATGAAAAAATACAACAAGCAATGCATATTATAAACAAATTCAATGAATGCAACATTAATGCAACTAGCTACCATAATGGACATGTAGATTTTTTTACTGGGTGGTGACATTTTAATTATCTTAAAGGAGGGATGTGTTTCTTTGTCAGATGGATCAGTGGTTATGGAGTCAGACATCTAGTCGGGAGGTTGCCAGTTCGATTCCAGACTGTGCCAAATGTCGTTGTAATAAGGCACTTTAACCATAAATTGCTCCAAGGGAATATCCCTGTACTTAATGGTACTTATTGTAAGTCACTCTGGCTAAGAGCATCTGCTAAATTACATATACACTCACCTAAAGAATTATTAGGAACACCCGTTCAATTTCTTCTTAATGCAATAATCTACTCAACCAATCACATGGCAGTTGCTTCAATGCATTTAGGGGTGTGGTCCTGGTCAAGACAATCTCCTGAACTCCAAACTGAATGTCAGAATGGCAAAGAAAGGTGATTTAAGCAATTTTGAGCATGGCATGGTTATTGTTGCCAGACGGGCCATTTCACAATCTGCTCAATTACTGGGATTTTCACGCACAACTATTTCTAGGGTTTACAAAGAATGGTGTGAAATAGGAAAAACATCTAGTATGCTGCAGTCCTGTCTGCGAAAATGCCTTGTTGATGCTAGAGGCCACAGGAGAATGGGCCAATTGCTTCAAGCTGATAGAAGAGCAACTTTGACTGAAATAACCACTCGTTACACCCGAGGTATGCAGCAAAGCATTTGTGAAACCACAACACGCACAACCTTGGGGCGGATGGGCTACAACAGCAGAAGACCCCACCGGGTACCACTCATCTCCACTACAAATAGAAAAAAAGAGGCTTCAATTTGTAAGAGCTCACCAAAATTGGACAGTTGAAGACTGGAAAAATGTTGCCGGGTCTGATGAGTCTCGATTTCTGTTGAGACATTCAGATGGTAGAGTCAGAATTTGGCGTAAACAGAATGAGAACATGGATGCATCATGCCCTGTTACCACTGTGCAGGCTGGTGGTGGTGTAATGGTGTGGGCAATGTTTTCTTGGCACACTTTAGGCCCCTTAGTGCCAATTGGGCACGGTTTACATGCCACGACCTACCTGAGCATTGTTTTTGACCATGTCCATCCCTTTATGGCCACCATGTACCCATCCTCTGATGGCTACTTCCAGCAGGATAATGCACCATGTCACAAAGCTCAAATAATTTCAAATTGGTTTCTTGAACATGACAATGAGTTCACTGTACTAAAATGGCCCCCACAGTCACCAGATCTCAACCGAATAGAGCATCTTCGGGATGTGGTGGAACGGAGCTTCGTGCCCTGGATGTGCATCCCACAAATCTCCATCAACTGCAAGATGCTATCCTGTCAATATGGGCCAACATTTCTAAAGAATGCTTTCAGCACCTTGTTGATTCAATGCCACGTGGAATTAAGGCAGTTCTGAAGGTGAAAGGGGTCAAACACAGTATTAGTATGTTGTTCCTAATAATCCTTTAGGTGAGTGTATATATATATTTTATGGTACTTCCTTATATTGGAATGGCGTTCACTAGCTTACACGTTTAGGTAGAATATGTTGTGTAGTAGGTTACAGTACAAACATGCCTCAACAACAAGTTGAACATAGGCCTAAATCATATCTGTTTTTGAAATGTCTACCTCAAATGTTCGAGAAAATTCTGCTACTGAAATACCATTTAAAGCATGTTTCTAGTCATATAGCTAGCTAATTACAGTCAAATAGCTAGCTAAAGATACTTTTGTTGAAATTAGTTTTTGTTGCACCACACTATGACCAAGATGTATGCATATCATTAAAGTGGCACTATGTAACTTTACATTAATTTGTCCTGTCGGACTGAATTTTAAGTAATAAAACAAAAATGTATAAATATTTTTTCCGAACACAAGAATAATACAGGGAAAATATAGCCAATTTTCGAAAATACACATTGTTATTTTGTCCATAATATACATTTGTTGTTAGTTAGATATTGTGAAATGTCAAATTTTCTATTCTGCTATTGTCTGGATTTTGTATTGTTTAAACGTACAATATGTCGTTTTTGGCCGCTAGGGGTCTCTCAATCAAAACAATAGCAAAAGATGAAGTCGGGAAGTAGCGTGGGATTTGTTGTCATTGTCAATGACAACCTGCCAATCTAGCGTCTCCGGCAGAAAAAATCTTCACTGACAAGGTACTGTATTGTAACTTTATTCACGTTATGTTTGGTGGATCCCTAAAACTTAGAGCAACTAGAGAGAGGTTATATGACGCCAGGGACGGACTGGCCATCGGGAGGATCGGGAGTTTTCCCAAACGGCCGGTCCATTCCGGGCCGAATGGGCCGTCATATTTTACTTTGACGGCCGGTCGTCCAGTTACAGTCCTGGACGTATTAAAACAGATGACAGTAGACTGAAATGAACTGGCTGTTGCATCCACATGATCGCAAAACTGCTCTCTCGAAATCTAAACAAATTAACAGCAAGCCGCTGAAGGAACCCAGCACTACTTGGGCTGAAAACAACCAGATAATCTGCATACATAAGATGATTTACACACTCATCTCTAATCATACACCCAGAGTAACAAACATTCAACTGTGAAATGTTGTTGTATGTATGTGGCGCTACGCTAAAGTCTAGGGACGTCATAATATAATTTAAAACTGTTGCGGTGCTTGTCTCTCCCTTATCTCTCCTACAAGTTCTTATGGCCACTTGACCAGTGCAAATGCAAATAGCAAAACCGATTTTGGGGAAGAGTGTTTAAACATTAGCTACTCTCAGGAATATCTATACTGTGCATTGCACAGTGTTTTTTTTGCACTACAACTTTTTTGAACAAGAGAGTTATGTTGGTACTGTAAAAGAGTAAACAGACTGGCCTTTCCTTTTGTATAACAGTAAAATTATTTCATTTATTTTTGTGTAAAGCAGAAGATTTTTTGCTGTGCCAAACTGTTGTTTAATAAAGTATATTATTAATAATTTTTTTTGATTTTTTTGAGATTACATTATGGTTTGTATTAATCGAGCAACAGAAAAATAATCATTATATTAATAGTCCAATTAGTCGTTAGATTACTCGATTAAATAATCGCCCCAGCCCTAAGTCTGATAGAATTGTAGAACTGTATTGGAAAGGACAGTCGAGACGTAGGCCTGTTTATTTGTTTGCAATATGTACATGGGGAGTGTGCATCAACATTTTTTTAATACAAGGGTAGGGTGAAGTGTAAACATATTTTACATTGGGTAGGGTGGGGCGGCCCTAACTAGTATGAACCAGAATGAAGCCTACACAAACACTCTGCGATTGAGGAAGCTTCCATTCAGATTAGGTCAACTAAAAATTGCACCATCAGGACATTCTTTTCCTATAATATTTGGATGTGAGTCAACAAAAAACTGATTATAGTCCAGCAGAATGAGAGTATGTAAATAATTGGATAAAAAAGTTAACCTCTTAAGGATCCAGAATAGGGATGGGACGATTACCGGTTTCACGGTAAACCACAATAAAATGTCCGTACGGTTAGTTATACCGTTAAAAATTAAATTTTCATTAAAACCGTATTTGATTACCGTGATTTTGAAAACTCACGGTAAATCCTGTCCAGCCAGAATTAGTCTGACGCAGGTGCGCGCATGCAACTTTGTTTGTTGCACGAGAAGTCAAGGCGGAAGTCAGTGACAGCGCTCGGGAGATTTTTCAGCCATCCATGAGGACAACATCTGAGATGTGGTCATATTTTGGCTATTACAAGAGTCCTGAGGGCAATTTAATCGATGATTGGCACCCTGTCTGCAGAGAAATGTCGCTGCAAAAGGGGGAAACACGTCAAATCTGTCAACTTCGTGATAACCAGACACTGTTATACAGCGAATGCATTAACTTTAACTTCAATACCAAAACTAACTTGGGCAAAGAATTGGACAATCAATATTGATTCGAGATGAAATATTTAATTATCTCACTTGTAATTAACGCAAAGTATCCGGATGTTAAGTTTAACAGCAAGTAGAAGACGAATGAACATGTTCAAAATATTAAGGGTGACATTTAAGGGATAATGTATTGTATTAATTCATAGGAAACTTATTACACATATTTTTATTTTTACCACAGAAATAATTTCAGGGACATAAAATATTGCATGTGATTAGAGTCCGCAGATCCTTAGTCTTTTAAACAGCCTTGATATCGTTTTCCAGAATTTACGGTCTAAAACTGTCTTTAAGTCTTAAATCTCATTTTCTACTGTCTTAAACAATTGCGGCAGTCATGCTATTTTTGTTCCATTTTATTTTGTCGAAAGAAGCCATAAAGGCTTTCTCTGTGCAACATTTTAGTTAGCAACAGCCAGATACAGTAATAGCTGATTGCGGGAGCTTCATGAGTTCACAGCAACACACTTTGTTCGTTAGTTAGCTTAATTAGTTTGAGTCTTGTATATATTTAATATACTTAGCTAATATAGAAATTTTATTTGTGTCCTTACATTTTTGTTTACTAAAACGTATTACTTGTGATCAGTACCTATTAGATTGCGCATTTTTTTTGCCTACCGCAAAGCAACGATAACAACCCACTCTCATTGAGCAGTTAATCTCCACGTTCTCGGTCTGTTTCATTAGCGCAAGTGTAGTGGGGCAATGTATTACTTTGGAACATTTCTTTCTACTGACTCAAGAGCCAGGCATCGTGGAGTTACTTTTATTCAGTAGTTTGTTTGAACTGCTGGTCGCGATGCTACAGCAGAGATAAGCACAGTCTATCGTGCGCACATAAAAATGCAGCTGGCAAAAAAGAACGCAAGATACGTTTAGACGTGTTAATTTTTTTCATATAATGAATATAAATAACTTGCATAAATAATTCAAAGACATTGCTCTCTAACCAAATCCAAACATTCAAACGATATGTGTGCTGGTCTTCCTCAACAAAGTCAGACAATGCATTCCAACGAAAGCTACTCTCAGTACACATCTGTCGCTTGCGATATCCGAAAAAAATCTTCACTAACACACGGTCCACTCCATTCCTTCATCTGATTGAAAACAGCAGGCAATGGGAACCATCCACAGAGATATAGTCACATTATCCTGGCACAGTATTCAAGCCACCATGTAAATTAACGCCTATAAGGCAAAAAATGTTCCTGCCAGCAACTGTTAATCTACCAAATATCAAAAATAGGACTATTATTTAATATATATAGTTTATTGATTATACTCGGTTTGCCATTAAAATAAATCAAATGATTAGTAATGAATGTAATATATGTGTTACATCAATATGCCATTACAGAGTCAAATTCAGAGCATAGGTGAAAAATCATCCCGTTAACTAGACCTTTCGTTTCCTTCAGCAGATGGTAAAGCTATTCCCTAATTCTACCAAGATTCTGTCATCAATTTATGGGGAATTCATAATGATATCACATCGGATAGTAGGCTTTAGTATTAAATGGTAGACTATAGTCAAATAAAAAGTGCTTAGAGCTGCTAATTGTATTTGTAGTTTGTTGATTTCCAAGTATAAAACTTGTTGAAATGTTTTCAGTGTGTGTGTATCCTTTTTCTTACATTTCCATCTCATTTTAACAAAACCGTGATAATATTGATAACCGTGATAACTTTGGTAACTATAATCGTGATATGAAATGTTCATACCGTCCCATCCCTAATCCAGAATAGTCTCCAGATTAAAACATTCTCTTTTCCAGATCATGGTATATCAAAATTGTCCAATTTCATGCTTTCAGGATTGTAAAGAATAAATATTATTGTTTATGGGTAGCAAAGAGCACTGGCAATCACGCTTCAGGAGAGAGCTAAACCAAACATCTGGCCAGGAAAAAGGAGGACTGATCTGGTATTTGCTTACTGCCCTGGGGCTGGTGTAAGGAGAGAGGGAGGAGTGAGATACAGCTGGATTTCTATAGAGTTGCGCACACATCACGCATATGCACACTGACTCAGGCTTTCTCTATTTAGTCATACACACATGCGTATTCACACACACATTGAATAAATGTGCTGCCGCATGCATACACACATTGAGATTCTGTAGGTCTAGGTTTGGATCGCTCTCTCACGCACACAGTTCATAAATGCAAAAGCAACTTTCCGCATGGTCGTTAATGACATCTGACATGAGTGTGTGTGTGCCAGCAGGACCAGCAGTGGATAAAAACAGACAAATAGACAGACAGTTACTTAGTTAGTTATTTAGGTAGATATTTAGTTAGTTAGTTAATGGATTTGAGCCTGTCAAAACACTGACTGGCAAGACACCCAAGTCTATATAAGATTTTCTGTGTTTGTCTCTGTACATTTGTGATTTGACAAATTCTCTGGTTTGAATGAAAGGTTGTGCAACCACAGAACTACAGTACCTCTACAGCAATAATACCCTCTACATCTACAAAAGGTTAGTGTCCTAGAGTGGCCCACTCAAAGCCTGGACCTAAATCCAAGTTAGAACATGTGGAAAATTGCTGTTCACCAAAGGTTCCCATCCAACCTAATGGAGGTTGAGCAATTTTGCAATAAAGAATGAGTAAAAACTGCTGTGTCCAGATCTGCAAAGCTGGTAGAAACCTATCCAAATAGACTCATAGCTGTAAATGCTTCCAAAGGTGCCTACACAAAACATTAACTAAATAGTGTAAATACATATCCAAACAGTTTGCAAACCCTTTGGAATGACCTGGATTTTTGCATAAATTGGTCATAAAATTTTATTGGATCTTTAACTAAGTCACAACAATAGACAAACACAGTCTTCTTAAACTAATAACACACAGTGAATACTGAATACATAATTTAAACATTTACAATATATGGTGAAATAAGTATGGGAACCCCTAGGCTAATGAGTTCTTCAAATTCAAATGTATGTTATAAAGCCCTGTCACAAAATATTTTGACATATACTCGGCCGAAAAACGCAAAAAAGCAAGCAACAAGAAGTTGATGCTCAGTGGCTAGAGAGAGGCCAGACTAAACAGGATGGCCAGTCCTCTTCTGGCTATACCAAGGCGCAGATATATTGGGGCGCAGATGGCTCAGTGGGTAGGGAGTCAGGCTTGTAGTCAGAAGGTTGCCAGTTCGATTCCCTTGGGCAAGACACTTTACCCTAATTGCTCCCAGGTCGTTGCTGTAAATAAGAAATTGTTCTTAGTCAACTTACCTGGTTAAATAAAGGTTAAATAAAAAAATGAAAGTGGGGAATCTGAAAGGTAGAAACCCTATGTTATTAAGGCCAAACTGTTTATCAGTGTTCAATCAGTGTCCATAAATACAGATGGGAATGGGTGGGCTGGATGTGCAAAGAGATGTGCTCTGGAGAGGTACAGCTGTATTTGCCAGGCAGAAAATGGGATCATCAATAGCAGTAACGGGGACACCAACACAGTGAGGTGGATCCAGGAGAGAGACAGGAAGGAGTCATCAAGGCACGTGATCCTGAAACATGTTGCAAGGTTTCAGGACCCTCCAAGACAGTTCTAAACCTTTTTCGGTCCAGCGCTCCTTATCCTCCAGGTCCGTTATCTACCTATTGTAATTGTTGGTATTATTTAGTGCTGCCACTAACGACACATTTTTTGACCAATTTTTCGATTGGTCGACTAATCTATGACTTATAAAAAAAATGTGTTATTATGTTTGTTATTTCAACATAATATGTCACCTGTGCCATAAACAACATAAATACAGTGCCTTGCGAAAGTATTCGCCCCCCCTTGAACTTTTAGACCTTTTGCCACATTTCCGGCTTCAAACATAAAGATATGAAACTGTAATTTTTTGTGAAGAATCAACAACAAGTGAGACACAATCATGAAGTGGAATGAAATTTATTGGATATTTCAAACTTTTTTAACAAATAAAAACAGAAAAATTTGGCGTGCAAAATTATTCAGTATTAAGTTAATACTTTGTAGCGCCACCTTTTGCTGTGATTACACCTGTAAGTCGCTTGGGGTTTGTCTCAGTTTTTCACATCGAGAGACTGAAATGTTTGCCCATTCCTCCTTGCAAAACAGCTCGAGCTCATTGAGGTTGGATGGAGAACGTTTGTGAACAGCAGTTTTCAGTTCTTTCCACAGATTCCCGATTGGATTCAGGTCTGGACTTTGACTTGGCCATTCTAACGCCTGGATATGTTTATTTGTGAACCATTCCATTGTAGATTTTGCTTTATGTTTTGGATCATTGTCTAGTTGGAAGACAAATCTCCATCCCAGTCCATTCTTCCAGAATTGTCCTGTATTTGGCTCCATCCATCTTCCCATCAATTTTAGCCATCTTCCCTGTCCCTGCTGAAGAAAATCAGGCCCAAACCATGATGCTGCCACCACCATGTTTGACAGTGGGGATGGTGTGTTCAGGGTGATGAGCTGTGTTGCTTTTACGCCAAACATATCGTTTTGCATTGTTGCCAAAAAGTTTGATTTTGGTTTCATCTGACCAGAGCACCTTCTTCCACATGTTTGGTGTGTCTCCCAGGTGGCTTGTGGCAAACTTTAAACAACACTTTTTATGGATATCTTTCAGAAATGGCTTTCTTCTAGTCACTCTTCCATAAAGGCCAGATTTGTGCAGTATACGACTGATTGTTGTCCTATGGACAGACTCGCCCACCTCAGCTGTAGATCTCTGCAGTTCATCCAGAGTGATCATGGGCCTCTTGGCTGCATCACTGATCAGTCTTCTCCTTGTATGAGCTGAAAGTTTAGAGGGACGGCCGAGTCTTGGTAGATTTGCAGTGGTCTGATACTCCTTCAATTTCAATATTATCACTTGCACAGTGCTTATTGGGATGTTTAAATCTTGGAAAATCTTTCTGTATTCAAATCCGGCTTTAAACTTCTCCACAACTGTATCTCGGACCAGCCTGGTGTGTTCCTTGTTCTTTATGATGCTCTCTGTGCTTTCAACGGACCTCTGAGACTATCACAAAGCAGGTGCATTAATACGGAGACTTGATTACACACAGGTGGATTCTATTTATCATCATTAGTCATTTAGGTCAACATTGGATTGTTCAGAGATCCTCACTGAACTTCTGGAGAGAGTTTGCTGCACTGAAAGTAAAGGGGCTGAATAATTTTGCTCGCCCAATTTGTCAGTTTTTTATATGTTAAAAAAGTTTGAAATATCCAATAAATTTCGTCCCACTTCATGATTGTTTTACATTTGTTGTTGCTTCTTCACAAAAAATTACAGTTTTATATCTTAATGCTTGAAGCCTGAAATGTGGCAAAAGGTCGAAATGTTCAAGGGGGCCGAATACTCTTGCAAGGCACTGTAACTTAAATGTTAACAAATAAAAAGAAAAATTACAAATGTAAACAATAAAATAGCTTAAAACCTTGTACAAAACCTTTCTTTTTAGTGTACTTTGTGTACACAAACAATGTCCTCAATGCTTGAGTTCATGTGTACAGACCCTGGTGATACTTCGAGCGATGTTTCATGTTGTGTCAAGCCTTCTTAGTGTTTTAAAAATAGTGATTTTGATGCCGTCATAGTAATGCCCCTATCCCTCCCATTCTAAAGGTGATTTGACCAAAACCGAAAATAAAAAATTGGCGTTTCCGTCCTAATTATGCTTTTAAATAAAAGTTTGACTCGAGTACATTAAAAAAAAGACATTAGGTTGCATTTTGGCGAGAGTTACACTTTAAATGTTACCGTATTATAAAATTACAAATGTAAACAATGTAAATAACTTAAACATGAACAAATAAATATACAATTAGCCTACTGAGGTAGAGAGTCCATTCCTAACATCCTGTCTGGGCTTTCACCTTAACCTTTACATCAATATCAGCATACTTTTGTTAGAAGCTCATTAAGTAAACTGTTCAAAAACATTATGTATTAACAATCTAGGCATAAGTATCTTTTTTTATTAGGCTCATTCATATTAGTCTGAGTCTGGCAGTGTTGGGTAAAATAGCAATTACATTCTAGTTACTTGCTGAGTTCCCAAGTTTTGGGAAGTCCCTAATTAAGACAAAATTATCAGGTAAATGGAGTTCATATCTTACTGGTGACCATGATTGATATTTTCTTTACTCTTTCTATTTGTTCTATGGGTTACTTTTAAGATAAACACAATAAAAAATTCTCATCTCATTTGATATCGATACATATCATGACATACTTTAAGATTTGGAATTTCCAGTATTTTAGTGCTTGAGTACTTGCCCGAATGTGAATAACCTTTGGATTTTACATGGATAGTGAGCCTTTACATGGATAGTGCACTTTAATGTTTTTAAGTAGAAGTAGTTAGTGTTTTTTTTTTTTATTTAACAATTGCGATTGTTGTTGAATTACATTATGCATGAATAATCAAATGGCAGGAATTGCACACTAATACAACCGGGCAGGACAGGGCTAACCCAAACACAGTATTTGGCACTGTCGCACAATAATAAAAAAGGGAGCGGTTTCATGTCATCAAGTAATGATCAATATTAAAAATATTATATATAGTATTTCAAAACATTACTCTAGTGATTATGTCATATTCAATGTTTTTTCAGACATTTTTTCTGACAACAGACTAGAGTATATTTCAGGTGCTTCTGTGTCAGGTTGCATTTGAAATAACACAATGTCCAGAATTCAATGTAAATGTTGTGCCTGCACCCTGCAAGTCGCTTCAGGGATGTTGACTGTAGTGTAAAGCCCTATGCTTACTGGCTAGAAATTTTCCAATAATAGTAAAATTTACATCAAGTCACAATATCGACCAAAAGCTATATGCCTTATCTTGCTTCAGTAGGTACAGATTTAACCATAATTTGTCACACATACATTTAGAAATTTCTCCTAAATGCAATGATCTACTCAACCAATCACATGGCAGTTGCTTCAATGCATTTAGGGATGTGGTCCTGGTCAAGACAATCTCCTGAACTCCAAACTGAATGCCAGAATGGGAAAGTTGATTTAAGTAATTTTAAGCGTGGCATGGTTGTTGGTGCCAGACGGGCCGGGCCGGTCTAAGTGTTTCACAATCTGCTCAGTTACTGGGAATTTCATGCACAAACATTTCTAGGGTTTACAAAGAATGATGTGAAAAGGTAAAAACATCCAGTATGCGGAAGTCCTGTAGGCAAAAATGCCTTGTTGATGCTAGAGGTCAGAGGAGAATGGGCCGACTGCTTCAAGCTGATAGAAGGGCAACTTTGACTGAAATAACCACTCGTTACGACCAAGGTATGCAGCAAAGCATTTGTGAAACCACAACACGCACAACCTTGAGGCAGATGGGATACAACAGCAGAAGACCTCCCCGGGTACCATTCATCTCCACTACAAATAGGAAAAAGAGGCTACAATTTGCAAAAGCACACCAAAATTGAAGACTGGAAAAATGTTGCCTGGTCTGATGAGTCTCGATTTATGTTGAGACATTCAGATGGTAGAGTCAGAATTTGGCGTAAACAGAATGAGAACATATATTCATCATGCCTTGTTACCACTGTGCAAGCTGGTGGTGTAATGGTTTGGGGGATGTTTTCTTGGCAGACTTTAGGCCCCTTAGTGCCAATTGGTTATTGTTTAAATGCCACGGCCTACCTGAGCATTGTTTCTGACCATGTCCATCCCTTTATGGCCACCATGTACCCATCCTCTGACGGCTACTTACAGCAGGATAATGCACCATGTCACAAAACTCAAATAATTTCAAATTGGTTTCTTGAACATGACAATGAGTTCACTGTACTAAAATGGCACCCACAGTCACCAGATCTCAACCCAATAGAGCATCTTTGGGATTTGGTGGAACGGAGCTTCGTGCCCTGGATGTGCATCCCACAAATCTCCATCAACTGCAAGATGCTATTCTATCAATTGGGCCAACATTTCTAAAGAATGCTTTCAGCACCTTGTTGAATCAATGCTACACAGAATTAAGGCAGTTCTGAAGGTGAAAGGGGGACAAACACAGTATTAGTATGGTGTTCCTAATAAACCTTTAGGTGAGTGTGTAATTTGATGTTATGCTGGCTCCCCTGAATTTTTCTCCCTGGAGGGCTCAACGTCTTCGGAGCTAACATTGATAGCTGCAGGCAATTTAGTTAAGTTTCTATTTGCATATCACGTCGCAAATATTACAACGAGTTGTCTGTTTGAGAAGGTGTTTCCTTAGGTTTGACGTGTTGCCATGCTAGCTTTCTATATGACATTGCAAATATTACAACGAGTGTTGTCTTTGGCTGTATACATTTTAGAAAAGTGTAGCCATACTTCTGACCGCTTTCGGCTCCAATATCATCCAACTGCAGCCACAAATGGGCGTTTTTGTGCTGGTGGGGGTTCCCGTATTCGTAAACTGGAATGCCCCGGAACACATTCCATAGCGGTCGAAATAATTATATTACAACCATAATTACAACATTTACGGTTAAGGTTAGGCATGAGGTTACTAACCAACGCACTCACGGCATTTCGTAATATATTGTAGTTTGTCACGCAATTTTAATCTGTTGATTCGTGTACACTGACACGACTTTCTCGTTTTATTTCCGTGTTTTTTAGCACATTTCCTTTTCGTGTCTCTCAGCACGTTTCAAAATGAATGTATTTAAATTGGAAGCATCAGGACGTAGCATTTCAGTAAAACGTGTTCTTCTAATATAGGTTTAACAGCAAGGTTTAATTCAGAGTGGTTAGGGTAAGGGCTTGGGTAAGGCTTATGATTCATTTAATGACTGAAAGTAAGGATCGTATTTTAGATGGGCTTAATAGCAAGGTTTCAGAGTGGTTAAGGTTTGGGTAAGGGTTTGGTAAGGCTTATGGTTAATGTAAAGATACAAAGTAAACATTGCCTGTCTGCATGACGCTGCAATGGAGAACAAAACGCAATTGACAAGCTGCAAATGTGAGGTAATCTCGCGAGAGATTCGCTCTCAGGTACCGAAATGTGGCATCGATTAACCAATACTCGGTAATACCGACGTAATTCAGTCGGTACCGGTAAAAGTACAGGGGTCGGTAGGTACCCATCCCTACTTCTGAATTGCTTCAATATAAAGATTATACAGGTCAGTGAGAAAATAGAGTGTCAGATTATTGCCAAATTGTGCAATTCATTGTGGTACTAGATATACCACTACTACTTTTAATTGGCTACTTTTAGTTTGTTTGTCCAAAAGTAGGCTGTTTCACATTTGAGAGGTGCAAAACATTTATTTACTAACACAAGACTTGATGCCACAATATATGTAAAATCAACCATTTCTGTGTGAGCTTCGAGCGGCTCATCAGAATCCAATCATATACGCAGAAACAACAAACACCCCACTCATGAGGAACTTAGCGTTCCACACTGTGTGAGTGTCATGGTTACGTATTCAAACTTTCTCCAATCACAGATAATGACATTTATATAAAAATATTTTTATCAAATTCCTTAGATCCATTGCAATACAAGTTTAGTCCTCAACATTTAAACAACCAGCTAATCCATCTGTGCCCACCCAGCATGCCTATTCAACTAACTTTCCTTCATCTGTACTGCATCTTAGACTGGATGTCACAGACTGGCTCCACAAAAAACAATGAAATGTGAACCACAACAAAAGGGTCCTTTTTGCAACTGCAGTTTTGTGGAACATGAGAAATGTTTAAATAAAATGTATATACATTTTCTAATTCACCTGCTACATTTCCTGGTTCCTTTCGTTATCAAAATCTTATCGATTCAACACACACGATTAGTGATATGCTTGAGGGCAGAGCATGTACTTGCTTTACATGCTTTTTCATGTGATCAGCTGTTCATGGTGCACCTGCTACTTGCCATTTCAAGCAAGCTACTTACTTTTGTATGTTCAGAAAAATGTACAGAGCTGCATTGAAACAACTTTATTTAGGATTTCTCTCAAAAGCTTATCATGGTGGGGATCCACGTGGCGTACTGGGCTAAATCGTTGCATTTTAAGGACAGTCGATGTCACGATAGTGGTTTGAGCCTGACTATGGGTTATTCGCCTTTTGTGCAGAATGGGTGCCTGTAAATTCAATCACGGAAGTATAGTTGGTGAACTTAATAATCACTTACTTACATGATCTGATTAGAGGCTTCCACGTTGGATGAGCAGTGTGAAATGCATTGGCAGCTTGGCGACATGTGGTTGGATGAACCATGTGCGTGCCCATTGTCACAGAGAAGAAAAATGGGGGGGAGTGGAAAGAAAATGTTTAGGGGGGAAATCATGGAATTTAGAAAAAAGTAAAGTGGCATTGGCAAAACATTTTTTATAGGATCTTAGTTGAGGTTAAACCAGTTATTAAAAGAGTTAATATAATTTTTCTACATTGCCAATGTGAATGTTTCCACAGTGTTTTCATTAAATTAATTTAAAAAATTTGTTGTGTGTTATAAGTTTAATCATAGTGTCTATTGTTGTGACTAAAGATCAGCTCAAATGGTTTGACTAATTTATGCAGATATCCAGTTAAATGCTCACATGCTTTTTCTTCCCAATGTATATTCTACTTTGTATTGTAATTGATTTTAAACACTGTAACATTCTAAACGTTTGTGTTGATCAGTTAAAAAATTATCTCATGTTGTAACACAACAACATTTTGAAAAGTCCAAATACTTTTAACATCCAGATATCTACCTCAGTGTGTGAAAGCTGCAACCCTCCCCCTGGGGTTCAGGGCTAAACCAGTAGTTCCTGCTTGGTCTCTTCTAGTCACTTACACTATCCTTATGCAACACATAAACATAAAAATAAACACATTCAGCAACACTGTGTGGTTTTGCTGATTTGAATGTATAGTTTGTGTGTGTATGGCTGCCTTGTTCAAAACTATAGAAATGGAATGAGTAGAGAAACCTCATTGAACTGTTTTGTGTGATCATTCGATTAGTACACAACAAAATGGAAACTGTTGTTAGTTGTCACGGTGACAACACGCGCCATTGTAAAGTGTGTTATACTTACTATTTTTCCGTTAGCTATCTGAAAGTGAATTTTAGCTAGCTATCAGCCTAGATTATTTAGATCTTGTCTAGCTCTCAAGACAAGTTATAGATCTTATAGAACTCCATACACAACTAGAAGTAAAAGGAGTTACCTAAAAAATTACTCTGATAGAAGAGTACTCTGATGAAGTACCAATTCAAATTTTTTACTCAAGTTTAAGTACAAAAGTACACACTCTTAAATTTATAAAATTCATGCATTCATCTGAAAATGGTATATTCATGAGAAACATCTGCACCTCAAACAACAATTAAAAGTAATACATTAGTGTTTATTGTTTCAGTGTATATTATTTTCCCTGCAACCTTAATATAGTGCATTTTGTTGAAAAGAAAACTCAGAAAAAAATATTTTTATTAACTTTTTGGAAATTGGAAATTATGTTATTTCTTCAATGGTTACAATTTTCAAATGATTCAATGTTGAAACTGCTCCGGACCCCTGAACAGCAAGAAATAACTGTGGCGGTAATGTTTGCAATTTGACAGTCACTAAAAACACCTCATCTTGTTCAGCTTGTTTGATAATTCCACTGTAAATGTTAACACATTAGAATGTTGTTCCTGTAAAAAAATTATATAAACTTATTTTCTTTTAATTTGATTAAAATTTTTTTGTTATTTTGACCAGTTGTCATATTCTGCAAATAAATGCCCTCAAAGATTTGTTTTTACTTGGATTTTGGTAGAAATGTTGTTGAATAAAAAATGTTTTTTCCCAAGCACATAAATACATCCAAAGACACTGATCATTTTGCAGTGTTTTCGTAATTATTTTCAAGCCTGCATATTTCTTACATTATTCAGCAATTGTAAATCCTGTGTGAGTTGTCAACAGGTGTTTTTTGGTAACACAGTTGGATAGTCAATCTTAAGATGCTTTACAGACTATATTAAGACTATCTGTAACATTTCAATTAATTATCTAAAACCAGTTACTCTAACCTTAAACATTATCCTATCCCTGACTATAACATTTTCCTTAACCCTTACCTTAACCCTTATTCTAAACCTATTCCTAAATTCAACCTTAGCAATCATTGAATAAATGTTTTGATCATTTGTATTGTACCTGTAGAGCATCTTCAGATAGTAAGCTTGATTATTCAAATAAAGTGAAACCATTTTTTATGTACTTCAACCTTAACCCCACTAGGGCTAAGGGGGTTTCAGTCCACCAGGCACTATGCTCATATTTTGGCCTCTAAAAGGGTGATAATTTGTCTTACATTAAAGTGCTGTCTAGGTTTGGATACAGAAGACCCCTGTCTACAAGATGAATGAATAAAATCCATTATTGAGACGTTGCTTTTCATGCATGTTGTCATATAGGGCCTAAAAAAATACTAAAATGTATATTTAATGTTTAGTTAATTATTGTACAATGCATGTCAACATTGAAGAATTGTCCTGTGATATCCATATTGGCATGTCCTCAGGTCTTGGGAAACAGTGTGAATTATTAGGGGGACATGCAAATTGCTGAAACAACACTATGTACATATTTTTACACTATTTCATCTGTTTTTACAAAAACGAAGTTAGCTGAAAATGACCCAAATTTGAGACAATATCTCCAGCTGTAATGAACCCACATAGCCAATCCTACCCTCATAATTTGCAGCAGAACCTTATCTTTCCAACGATACCAGGCATTAGTTACTGGCGTATATGGGTGTGAGATAACGCCCTCAAGCAACAACCAAACATTGTTTGTCTTGCGGGGAGCCTCCAACGACACTGGGGATGCAGGGGCCTCGTAGTATGTACAGCCATCCTTGGTGAATGGCTAGTAGGGGGAAGCCGTCACTCTCCCATACTTTCCAAAAACCTTGTGCTTTCGGGGTATTACTATGCTAACAAACATGTTAACAGAAGATGGCTTATGCATGATAGTTTTATTATCACATCAACTATTATTTAAGATTTAATAGTAGGCTAATTGGCCAGGAAACAGCTGACTGGACAGAGTAAGTAACAAGTCTGTTTCGAAAATGTAGAGAGTAAAAACTACAGATCTTTCCTTCAAAATGTAGGGAGTCAAAGTAAAAAGTTGTACATAAAAGAAATACTCAAATAAAGTACAGATCCTTGGAAAAAGTACTTAAGTACAGTAATGAAGTCGTTGTACTTTGTTAACTGCCACTTCTGTAAATCTTATCTAACTGTAGTTTGTAATATTTGCATATATTAAATATATTTTGATGACTTACAATGCAATTAAATCCAGCACTCTCCAATTCCTCTTCCACACAAGGCAGAGCTTGGTGATCTTCTTTGATATAATGGTGGATCGCAACTATCTGAAAGGTGCATACACCACCACCTACTGTCAGGCCACAGAGATATATTAGCGCAGCTGACTACTCTGTTGCTGCTGCAAAACTATCTAGTGCGTCCGCAACTTGCCCCAAATCGGTTAGAGCTATGTACTAAAATGGTACACAAAAAAATGGCTGCCGCTCTGACCATTCTGCTACATTGATTTGATTTGGAATGGCATTTGAAATCATTCCATTTCTATGGTTGAAACACATCAGTTTTTCTTACTTAAAAATCTTCTGAGGGCAGAAAGATTATGATTGGTTAATTCGAATACCCAATCAAAATGTAGAGGAGGCAGAGAGGATGTGGGAATTCATGAACATTTCGAACTGGAGTGAACAGCAAATGGAAATGATGAATTGAATGCAAAGTGAAAATTTTTACATTTGAACATTTATCCTAAAAGTAACAATGGGTAACAGTATCTGGTGGATGCCAGGTAAAGTGATTATATTTTAATCCAATTAGCTGCCCATTGTGCCAGAGGTGGCGTAGTAGTCTAAGCTCCTGACTCCGGTCTACAGGTGGTGATTGGGGATCGTCTGTGCCCTTCCTCTCTGTCTCACCCTACCTGTGTCCCTGGCTTTGGCTTCCTCCTATCCTGTCATCATTAAAAATATATTAAAATAAATTAGCTGCCTATTTTATAGTTAGGTTAGGGTTAGGTTAAAGCTGCATTGTGTAACATTTGCTCCCATCTAGTGGTAAATTTGTATATGACAAGCAAACTGAAGCCCCTCGCGTTATTATACCAGCAACGTGAACCTGGATATTATTTTTTTCTTTCCAAACAATAGCGCTCGTTTTGATTCAGTGCAATAATCATTGTTAATTCACTAAACAGCCTGTGAATTGTAACCAAATGCAGTTGTATTGTGTGTAAAGAAACAATAAGAGCATGTGATAGCAAAAATAATAATTTAACATGTTATATTAATAAAAGTAATATGTTTTACACACAATTTGATTGAATAAATTGTCAGTGTCTCATGTGAAAACACGAATACCTTTGAAAAAAATTCACTAGAGTCTGTTTTATTCCAACAGAATACTAATTTTAGCAAAACATGAATATGGACACTACCTAAGCAATGAATAAACAATGATTATTGCAATGAACCACGAGCGCTATTATTTTGAAACCTGAAAATCCGAGTTCATTTTGCCAGGCAAACGTTCTTGCCTACTGTACAGCTTGGGCCAGTGCTGCCGTTACATGTCCTTGAGAATAGGCATAATCTTACATCTTTAACAGACTTTGAAATTTGCCGGCAGTCGTGAGTAATCTCCCCCTGGCATTCGTCACGGTGCCACTAGTGTAAAAGCGCGAAAGGCCGAGATCGAATTTCCAGGTATGTCCCTCTTTGGTTAATGTATTTTCAAAGATGGAGGCGTAACATGGCTGCCGCAATTCGAGCGGCACCATTGTATGTGTTGTGAATCGAAGAAGCTTACAAAAATACTTGGATTATTTGGTGGAAGTAGTTACACATGAATTAGCACATATTTTTGAAAGAACAAAGGGTTTTTTGCTAAGAATCAACTCAAAGAAATACACAGTGTAGCTTTAAGATTAGGATTGACTTTAGGGCAACTAGGTGTCTGATTTGTAGAGAGCAGTCTACGAGCACAAAACTGAAACTGAAGTGTTCCTGAACTATTTTGTGCCTCTTCTCTATGTTGATTGGGAATTCGAATGAACCAGTCATAATCTTTCCACCGTGAAACTTACCCTGAAGCTGTAAGTCAAAACTGATACTTATGTGTTGTTGAAACAAGCCTGAGGGGTTGAGAACACTTTACATACCAGCCATACTGCTGTAAATACCAGAAATTCTGTGAATGTCAGAAACATACATTGTCCCTTATTTATTTTGGGTGTGAAGGGCTCAGGAAAAGGGATAAGTTAAAATGGATGGAAAATAGTGTTTAAGGCTATGCACTTGTATGTTGGCTATGCACTTTTATTGACATTTTGAACATGTTAAGAGGCTAAAAGCACGTTTAAAACTTGCCCCGTTTCAGCGCAAGGGGTTTAAACTGGAGCAGGAGGATAACACGGTGTAGGCAACACAGATTGTTTGAATTTGTCTCGCTACTGACAGCACTCCAAATTTCCCAACAACACAGCTACGTGTTGAAATCACCCGTAATTCTCCTTTAACGTGAGTCCAGTGCTTGGTTTGCATCTTTCAAAAAACATTGGTTGCTTGTTGCCCCTCTGAGCTCTAGTACCCTGGGCACTTGCCCAGTTTCCCATATGGTAAATACGCCCATGTTATCCTGTAGCATTAAGCTGACCCTTCACTGGAACTCGAGCTTAGTCCAAACCCTGCAAAACAGCCCCAGACCATTATCCCTCCTCCACCATTAGTAGGGTAAGGTTGACCTTTTGGCTATATACTTTTTCTTTTATATATTTTCTCCCTTCCCAATTCCCACTGACCATGCCTTGTCAGCTGCTCTGGTTCATCCAACTACATGTTGCCAAGCCGCCAATTCTTTTCATACTGCTCATCCAACACGGAAGCCTTTAGTCAGTTCATGCACTGGATGATTACGCTCACCAACAATACTTCCATGATTTCATTTACAGGCACCCAATCTGCACACAAGGTCACTGGAGAGCGATGTGGCAAGGTAGATGATTTGGCTTGTCTATCCCAAATCCCATGCAGCTCTATGCCAATTTTGCGCTGCCTTTTCTGGAGGTCTGATAAAAGCAGCGAACCCATAGTCAGACTCTACCACTGATTATCATGATGTAGATTGTCCTGCAATGCAGCGACTTAGCCCACTACGCCGTGCAGACCACCCTGCCATATGCAATATTTGGGACACTGTTTGAAATACAGTTAGGGTTTTAGACTTTCTGAGAAAGTGGGAAAGACCCTGAAGGTATATCAATAGACCGGTGCCCCCCTAAAAGAATTGACACAGTCCACTCAAAGATACAGTTGCAAACGTTTTGCCATAAGCCCAAAGATCCTCACACATTCCTACTGTTGAACCATCGAGTGCATTTTGACTGTCTGCGTCACCCCCTGGTGCGGCAACACCACCACCCATGACCAGATATCACTACAGAGAGTGGTGCGGTCGGCCCAGTGCGTGGAGCCAAGCTTATTGCCATCCAAGACCTCTACAACAGACAATGCCAAAGGAAGACGAAGAGATTTGTGAAGACTCCAGTCACCCAAACCAATGCCTTTCCACTTTCTTTCCTCGGGCAAATGGTAACGGAGCATTGACGCAGGGACAAATAGGCTATGGGACATCTATCAATTTTGCGTAAAAAATGGTACTTCAATGGTGGACTTGCCAGCCAGTCTGAACTTTGTACTCAAGATTCATTGTTAGAGTTGGGTGGATACAAAGAGTAAGCTGTATGCCACAGAATCAGTCCAGTGTCTTTGAGGTGTGCCTTTGTCATTGAGCAATCTATTTCCCCCCAAGCTAGGGGCGTAGGCTGTTTATGTTCTTTCATTGCGCCATAAAAATTTGGTAATGTTAGACTTCAGTGCCCACCAGAGTATGCTAGCTAAACGCCCACTTGATCAATTCAGTAAGTTATTTGGTGTTCTGTCAATAGTCAATAGCACATTTTGCATAGTAGCTTGACTGACTTACAGTGCCTTGCAAAAGTATTCGGCCTCCTTGAACCTTTCAAACATTTGCCACATTTCAGGCTTCAAACATAAAGATATGAAACTGTAATTTTTTTGTGAAGAATCAACAACAAGTGGGACACAATCATTCAGTGGAACGAAATTTATTGGATATTTCAAACTTTTTTTAACAAATAAAGAACTGCAAAATTGGGCATGCAAAATTATTCAGCCCCCTTTATTTAATACTTTGTAGCACCACCTTTTGCTGCGATTACAGCTGTAAGTCGCTTGGGGTATGTCTCTATCAGTTTTGCACATCGAGAGACTGAAATTTTTGCCCATTCCTCCTTCAAAACAGCTCGAGCTCAGTGAGGTTGGATGGAGAGCGTTTGTGAACAGCAGTTTTCAGTTCTTTCCACAGATTCTTGATTGGATTCAGGTCTGGACTTTGACTTGGCCATTCCAACACCTGGATATGTTTATTTGTGAACCATTCCGTTGTAGATTTGCTTTATGTTTTGGATCATTGTCTTGTCGGAAGACAAATCTCCGTCCCAGTCTCAGGTTTTTTGCAGACTCCATCAGGTTTTCTTCCAGAATGGTCCTGTATTTGGCTCCATCCAT
This sequence comes from Umbra pygmaea, assembly GCA_016801145.1. Taxonomy (NCBI): domain Eukaryota; kingdom Metazoa; phylum Chordata; class Actinopteri; order Esociformes; family Umbridae; genus Umbra; species Umbra pygmaea. The sequence continues at coordinate 673 of JACXGM010006995.1, read as the reverse complement.
CTTCCCATCAATTTTAGCCATCTTTCCTGTCCCTGCTGAAGAGAAGCAGGCCCAAACCATGATGCTGCCAACACCATGTTTGACAGTGGGGATGGTTTGTTCAGGGTGATGAGCTATGTTGCTTTTACGCCAAACATAACGTTTTGCATTGTTGCCAAAAAGTTCAATTTTGGTGTCATCTGACCAGAGCACCTTCTTCCACATGTTTGGTGTGTCTCCCAGGTGGCTTGTGGCAAACTTTAAACGACACTTTTAATGGATATCTTTCAGAAATGGCTTTCTTCTTGCCACTCTTCCATAAAGGCCAGATTTGGGGAGTATACAACTGATTGTTGTCTTATGGACAGACTCGCCCACCTCAGCTGTAGATCTCTGCAGTTGATCCAGAGTGATCATGGGCCTCTTGGCTTCATCTCTGATCAGTCTTCTCCTTGTATGAACTGAAAGTTTAGAGGGACGGCCTGGTCTTGGTAGATTTGCAGTGGTCTGATACTCCTTCCATTTCAATATTATCGCTTGCACAGTGCTCCTTGGGATGTTTAAAGCTTGGGAAATCTTTCTGTATCCAAATCCGGCTTTAAACTTCTCCACAACAGTATCTCGGACCTGCCTGGTGTGTTCCTTGTTCTTCATGATGCTCTCTGTGCTTTCAACAGACCTCTGAGACTATCAC
>JACXGM010006994.1:0-31554 GCA_016801145.1 Umbra pygmaea | reverse complement strand
GATACAACCCAGCCAATTTGAGCTAAAATAGTTTGTTTAAATGTTCAATTGAATGGTGAGCAATTTCTCGTTTGTGGTGGGATCCGGTGTAACACCGACGTGCTCTGGGTATTAATGATTCAAATTAACGAAATTATTAAAAATATATAGGCTAGTTATTTTTACTGAACAACTCGAAAAGGTCAAAGTCATTAAATAGGGTCGCACTTCATCACTACCGTGCTGCAAAACATCATTCAGCAGCACTCAGCACGCATCCAGCTAGACAGCAAGCTGAACAGCACGATCCATCGTGCTGTACATCCACTACGAAGTTCCCTCTAGCGACGGCATCCACCTGACTCTACTGGACGTCCACGTCTTCTACACTGGACGTCCAGGTCTTGTACTGGACGTCCACGTCTTCTACACTGGACGTCCAGGTCTTGTACAGGACGTCCAGGGCGCCCAAGTATCCATCGTGCTGTACATCCACTCCGAAGCTCCCTCTAGCGATGGCATCCACGTGACTCTACTGGACGTCCACGTCGCGCTGAGGGAGCAAGCTCCTACTGGATATGTGGCAGTTTCACAGAATTTTCTGCCATTCCGTGAAACTGCCAGGGTGTTTGAAGTTAAGTGTCCGTGGTAGTATCACAGATTTCTGAGAGATCACATTGAATAATTCGGATGTGGGTTCCATTAATTACTCCGACGACACCAGGGAAGGCTGCTATATTCATAAATGCAGTTTTTTGTGCCTGCAACGTTGGAATGTCCAGTGAAAAGGAAATTAACTGCGACACAATAACAGGTTCTGAAAGTGCTGTAATTGTTTGTGTGATCACTCTGCTTACAGAAGGTTGTGACAGACCCAAATCATCACTGCTGCATTGTTGCATTTCCCCAGTTGCCAAATCTCTTAATGTAGTGATTAGCCTACCTTCATTTCTGGCACTATGGCATTTCTGCGCTGTGTCGGAAATGTTAGCATGTCTCTAATAAGATCGGTCACAAACATGATCCCTGCACGTTCTAATCTATTTTGACTCACTGTCATCCATTGTCTGCAACATATTTCTTCTCCCTCTTCGTAATTCTGCCGTTTCCTCCTCTACTGAAGGAACTCTTAAGCCTCTTAAAAGTCCTCCTCTGTACTCCTACCAATTTTGACCTTAGGACCTCTTTTAAGAGATAATTACTTTTTTCTTTACTAGGATTTTTATTTAATTTTAAGAGTAAACGCCCACATTTCTAAGACTTTTCTTAGAATTTTCTCACTAGGAGCTACTCTTTGCATTAAGATTTTTTATGAATACGGGCCCTGGTCTTGTGTAGCGAAATGTGGCTAAACTAGCTGGTGTACCAATTTACAGCGAATTAAATATTTAAATATAGCTATTTAGCTATTCAGTGACCATTACTAAATGTTACAACTATTATGTATCAAGAAGCATTAATTGTTCAACCATTAACTAAAGTTAGACCTACTTTCAATTTCCAGGCTTACACCAGCTTTCTCCTCGCAAGTACATATGGAGCGATATACCCGTCAAAAGTTTAACCGTACGTATTCTTAGGTTCGTAAGAAAATCCATACGAAAATTTTTGTCATCGTAAGAAAAGCCAAGCGTAAAACATGAAACATATGAGTGAATTTAGATCATTGAACGTACAAACATGTTACAACTTCGAATCAACATTTATTTTTGTTCAATTCTTAAATCACGTCTACATTTACTCGCTTACAGATCTAAAATGCAATTGTGTTTGTTTCTAACCCTGCTAATGCAGTAATTTGACCGCCACCAATGTGGCATTCCGTTTACAATGACTGTTATAACATCAGGGTTGTGGGTTCAATTCCCACAATGGATCTATATGAACAAAAGTATGAGTATGTAAACAATTAAATCGAATCAATATGCTGGTAAATAAAGTAATTATATCCAATCATGATGTTATTAGAGCCAATCAAACGCATACAAAGCTATTTATCCTCTGCTGATAAATATTGCTTCCTCTTGTAGGAGGCTGGTGAATATAGCAAAATAATTATCCTTATAAATGCCCCCAAAACACTGAGGTGCAGGTGCATTTGAATTTTAATGGTTTTTGTATTTAATTCCTTGAATAAAGTATACTGGTCAGACTAATTACTGTAGACCTGAACAAAAATATACAGGTCACCTATGGTTATTATGTTGTTCTACACACATACATATACATATATATATACTCACTCACTGGCCACGTCATTATCTACACCTTGCTATTACTGGGTTGGACCCCCTTTTTCAATCAGAACTACCTTAGTTATTCATGGCATAGATTCAACAAGGTGCTGGAAACATTTTTCATAGATTTTGGTCCATATTGACATCATTGCATCATGCAGTTGCTGCAGATGTGGTGACTACACATCCGTGATGGAATCTCCTGTTCCAACACATCACAAATGTGCTTAATTTGATAGAAATCTGGTGACTGTAGAGGGCATTTGAGTACAGTGAACTCTTTGTCATGTACAAGAAACCAGTTTGAGATAATGTGAGTTGTGACATGGCATGTTATCCTGCTGAAAGTAGCCATTAGAAGATTGGTAAGCTGTGGTTATAAAATATGGACATGGTCAGCAACAATTCTCAGGCTGTGGCATTCACACAATGCTCAATTGGACCTTAGGGGCCCAAAGTGTGCCAATAATATATCCCCCATACCATTATATTACAACCACCAGCCTGAACCATTAATAAAAGGCAGGATGGATCCATGCTTTCAGGTTGTTCACACCACATTCTAACCTTACAATCTAGATGTTGCAACAGAAACCGAGACTCATCAGAACAGGCAACATTTTTCTAATTTTGTATTGTCCAGTTTGGTGGGACCGTGAAAATCGTAGCTTCAGTTTCCTGTTCTTTGCTAATATGAGTGGCACCCGGTGTGGTCTTCTGCTGCTGTAGCCCTTCTGATTCTAGGTTCAAAATTTTGTGCATTCAGAGATGCTCTTCTGCATACCTTGGTGGTATAGTGTGGTTATTTGAGTTACTGTTGCCTTTCAATCAGCTCGAACCAGTCTGGCCATTCTCCTCGAACCAGCCCGTTTGGCACCAACAACCATGCCACATTCAAAGTCACTGGTTTGAACTTCAGGAGATTGTCTTGACCACTTCTACATGCCTAGATGCATTGACTTGCTGCCAAGATAAGATATTTGCATTAACAAGCAGTTCAACAGGTGTACGTAATTAATAATTAATTCAACTTATATCGCTTTTCAAGGTACACTACACTCTTTACACAGTGAGAGGGAAAGCCCACCTCATCTACCAATGTGTAGCACCACTTGATGCGTGATGCACGGCAGACATTTTGTGCCAGAACACTCACCACACATCAGTTATCAGTTAGAGAGGTGAGTAGGTATATATGCCAATTAGGAAGGAGGGGGATTATTAGGTGGCCATGTTTGAAGTGAGGCCTGGTTGGGAATTTGGCCATGAGATTGGGGTTATGATAAGTGCCATGGGCCACTTTAACTTGCCATATTTAATGAGAGTCATTAATTAAGTGGCCGGTGAGTGTATGTATTATCTGCTATCCACACAGTAAATATTACTCACTATTCCACCCTGACAAACATGAACTGCTTATTACAGTTCCTTAAATTGTAAAAAAAATATAAAAAATCAGTTATCAAATAATGCACTTTGACAATTTATATTCAAGTCTAAATGGCGCTGCACCTAGAATTTTGTCAGAAAAATAAGTTATGGTACATAGTCAAGTAAAGTATTAATGGGTTACATATTTATTTTTTACAATTAAAGAAATTCAAACAACTAACCAAAACATATGGAAATCGTTTAAGAATGTTGCCAAGATCAGCTGCTGTGTTAATTCAATGGGCTCTAATTCCTGTTATCCACCTCCCCTTTCTTTGTCTTCATATAAGTAGGTTACATAAAAAGTAAAAGTTCATACCGCTCGTAAAATATAGATTTAGCACATCAGACAGCAATAAACTATGAACAGTGTCTGCAACAAAAGCATGGCTTCTTAAAATGAAAGGGCAGTGTAAAGTGTTTATTACTTGTTTTGAATAGAGGATGAAGCCCAAAACCTGTCCCCAATACAATACTTCTTAAACCAACCACCGATCCGCTCCCATCGATCTGTACAAAAACAGACTTTTAATTTGAAAAATTGCATAATACCTCCATTCGGGGGCGCATGTTAGATTAGCAATCGTCACTAGCTGTTTCTTCTACGTTTTTTGTTGGTGTGATTTCGTAATTCAGAATTGTAAAACTATACTTGAACAAGAAAAAAAATATTAAACCATGAATGTAACATGATGTTTGTACGTTCATAGATCTAAATTCACTCGTATGTTTCATGTTTTACGCTTGGCTTTTCTTACGTGGGTAACAATTTTCGTATGGATTTTCTTACGATCCTAAGAATACGTACGGTTAACCTTTTGACAGGTATATCGCTCCATAAGTACAATTCTGCTCTTGCAACTCCAGTCGTTCGCTCTCTCAAACATAGATGTTGCTTCCGCGAGACGTACTGCACACGCGCGACATTGATCTAACGCCATAAGCTGGATTCACACCAGGTCCGGCAAACTGGTTGCATTGCGGCGGAAGTTGCCAGAACCGGAAGTTGATTTACCTCCGAGAAAGAGCTAATGTCGCTTTCATCTATGGGTGTGTGAGATTGCAAGAAAAGCTTTGACAGCTCAGTACATAGTTTTCGAATTTCAATGAATACTAAACTGAAAACAGCTCCTGCCAGTCGCCTTGCTGGAGATGGACAGTTGTATGCAATGTTGCCCACCATCTCATAGATGCGGAAGATTGATTACGATGTTAATTGCAGTGTACAAGTGTGTCTGCATTACGATGCTCTACGGGGATTTTTTGCTGTGTCTCGTGTGAATACAGCTATAGAATGCAGGTTTAAGGCACGTCTGCATTTGCGTCACTTTTGCCAAACCGGATGCTCACCCTGTGCAATCAATGTGAGATTGACCGCACGTGAACGAGCCACCCCTCATTGCCTCGTCCCATAAATAAATATGCAGATTCAGGGCTCGCGGCTTAACTTTTTTTGCATGTTTGAATTAGTATGTAACCTAATAATCTCAGGTCAAGAAGATCATACAACCATTTTCTCTAGAGCTACTGTTAGCCAGTCTACAGACAATTGAAATGCAACAGCATTTTGCCTGCTGTCTGGTATAATTCGTATTCTAATAATAATACGCCTATTTGAACAACATTGGTATGGTTAAATAATAGCCTACTTGTATGTCACCTTGCATTTACCCTATAGTCAATATCCGATCATTGCAAATTATTTTTAAACGTCCTAAAATGCCATTCAAACCTGCATTAAAACTACATTTCTTTTGTGTTCCGTTTTCAAAAATCTGATGTCACAATTATATTTTTGCAACTTTAGATCTTCCGTCTTGATATGTTTTACCATTATGCTAAATATTAATCTCTTACATAGCCTACTACAAAAACTGTGCACATCAGGTGCGCATTTGAGAATGCGGCTCATCGGGAAAATATCTCATTGGTGTTCTCCCAATGTGGAGAAGCGAAAATATTGCTGCGCTTGTCATGTAAATTTTTAAGATGAATTATGAACTGCTTCATCAGCCATGTGTTTAAACATGTATGTTAGTAACTAGTGTTGTATGCAAGTTATGTTTTACTGGCCATTGTCCCGTAAATGTCCCAAAGTCTGTTATGAACCGTCCCGGACATATTTTTATATATAAGGTGTCTCGCATTGTATTTTGAGCCCTGGCCAGAGCATATCAATATATAATTTACGCGTCCTTTTATAGGCTATACTTAATTTCCCACACCTTGTTCACTTATTTAGGCTACGCACATTCCACAGGATCAGTTGAGCATCCCACACAAGTGATTTTGCCCACTTGTTACTGCGTTTCATCTTTGGGAGGTGGATCGGTGCGTCATGCATCCTGTGCGTTATGGATGAGCCAGAGTCAGGCTCACAGAGACAATTACATTTTCCCATGCCAATCTTGTAGTTACATAGCACAGCAAGTATATATTTAATCTATGGTAAGTAGTCCGCGCTGCGTGTAATAATAACCATGTACAGAGGGTGACATGCAGTAGCGGGTTGGCATTCGAGAGAGTCTGGACTTTTCCCGGTGGGCCGGTAGTGTTTCGAGGCCGCGAAGGCTGGTCTGATTATAGTTATATATTGCAAGTTCACAACAGCATCCGGTGGCCTGGTGTGCGGCTTATGAAGGTAAATATGGTGCAAAAAGTGAGAGCACGTAGATGTGATGTGAGCACTTGTAGAATATGATGTGAGAACTTGTACAACTAAAATTGAACTTGTAGGTGTGATGTGAGCACTTGTAGAATATGCACTTGAAAATGTGAGAGAGCAGGAGTGGCGGGTGGGGTTGATAAGCCAATCAGAAATCTGAAGACGAAGCACTTTTTTCTGTTCTTCATGTCAGCAAAGGGCCAATGAAAATCCAGAAATCCAGATGACAAAAAAAACGCTGCAGCATGCACAGGGTTGGCAAGGTGACAACCGACCAGAACAGCGCAGGAGTAGGCCTAATTTAAAGACTGAAGATTTGGAGAAACAGAAACCAAACGGAGACCGAGGACAACAACATTGAGAACAGTGGAAATACGGACAAATATACAGAGGACGAGTGCCCATGGCTGCACCTGGAAGAATTCTTCACGTACAGGCAGTGTTGTAGTCAAAACCACCTAACCTGAGACCAAGACAAGACCAAGACCAGAGTGTATCGAGACCGAGACAAGACTAAGACTTTTAGGGGCCGAGACCAAGCCGAGACCAAGACCAAGGGAGGGCGAGACCGAGTCAAGACCAAGACCAGTGCCCCACACTACATGACATAATAAAATGTGAAACATGATCAATAGAGCTTCTTAAATTGATCTAATCCACATTCCCATAAAACACATAGATATTAAACACTCAAAGCTGAAATAAACTTAACCATCTTTGTTCAATACTCCTGGGTGACTTCCATCATTTAGTACAGAATGTAAAACAATTATTCATCACTAAAGTCTTCACTTTTCTCTGCCTTTTATAAACAAAACAATTATGTTGTTTTTAAACCAACAACAATCTTTTTATTTTCAAAACCACATAGCTAAATTTGTAAAAAAAAAAGCCAAACATTCAACATTTAAAATGCAGAAAAGCTGTGAATACAGTAATTATATGTTATATCGAAGCACTGCAGTATTTACAAGAAGCTGTATGCTTTCTTTTGGATGTTTTTTGTAGCCGAATTGTATTACTGAAGATTTTGCAGACATCTTCTCCCGCTCCCAGACAACCACAGCTCTCTTTCTTGGGAGTGCGAGTGAAAGGGGGCGGGGATGGGTGACAGCAGTAACAAAAATACATAATTAGCAATGACCAATGAGTCATGTTATTGCTTGGATTTGAATCAGTATGTTTTACTTCCTATCAAAGCAAGGATGTTAACAAAAAATTTGACAATATACTGGCAATTTAGTGATATTTCCACAGTTATGGTCTAGACTGGTCTTGAAAAAAGTCCAGAGTCCTCAATGTCCGAGACCAAGACAAGACAGAGTACAAATGCGGTTAAGTCCGAGACGAGACCGAGACCATCAAAAAGTGGTCTCGACCGGTCTCGAGACCAAGACCGGTCTTGAGTACTACAACACTACCTACAGGGGGAGAAAAAGAGACAGCGTGCAAATGTATCTTTTACATTTTTGGAGTAATTAGCTTGGCTAACAAAGCAGCAACACTTCACACTCCAGTGTTATCGTTAGCCATGGATTCAGTTAAGACAGAACTACAGTAGCTAATGTGTGTGTGCGCTGCACAAATTATTAGGACAAACAATTTCAACATAATATGTTAAATCAGCAGTCATTTTACCAAATGTACCACTCTTTCACATATGCGATTAATTAAACAATCCCCTTTGGACTTAATGCTTTCTGATGATGTGTTAAACATCATCTGTTAAAAAGTAACCAGTACTTTGATTAGTAAAAGCAGCTAATTTTTTGTATGATCTATAATATGAAAGCTGTTTAAACTGCTGTCAATTTCTAATTTAGAATGTCTGTAATATTTACAACATAGCATTACAGCATATTATGGTAAAATTTACCTGAAATTAGAAGGTTACTGTGACTAATGGCGGGTTGCCGCCATATATTCATATTGATGATGGGCTGATTTAGCTAGCTATTCACTGTATCATACCTCGAAACAGCACTGTTGTCTTGTTTATGGTACTTTTTGTACATTCAAATAACGTCATTGATCTATTCAGATTCTCTTTAAATCAAATGACTGACGGCAGTTGAGGGCAATCAAGTGTACAGCAAACATGATGATCAGTGTACTGTAATTCATTATAAAAGAAGTTACTTGGCAGCAATGCAAATGTCATCAATTTATGTTCAGTAAAAGGCTGTTCTTCATTAAGTATACCTTTATTGTACTGTTGCAAACAGAGGCTTATACTTCAATACATTGAAATGACTATATAAAAAGCAAGTACATTAATTTCAGGCACATCAATGCGCAGTAAAATAGTTCATAGTTAAATGCACTTACCGTACAGTAGTGTTAAATCATCCTATACTAAACTTCATGCGATTTGAAATGCAGGTGCAGTTTTTCAATTTAACACAGTCTAAGTGAACATTAACAGGACTAGAGTACATTATTTACTTTTAAAGATTTGTGTCTGTATTAGTTCGCAGCATTAAGCATAAAAGTATTTTTTTGCTTTGAGGCATGGACATTCAGTAATTCAGTTATTCCTCTAAACAAACAGGCAATGGACTTGTTAAAACTTTAACATTTTAATAAAGCAATTATTGGGCATATGCTCATGTCTTGTTGCCATATTCTTGTACAATGGTTGGATGTGCAGCATGGGGGTGTACCACCCGCTCAGAGAAGGGGGTCAGGATGTTTGGCTTCCCTGCAGAAAGTAAGAAGAAAGGAAGAAATTATTAATTAATGTAAGCAGGATTAATTAGACTATCACAGGAGACACCAACAGGGAGAAATAATGCAAGGTAGTGATGTGAGGATATTGTATTCAGTAGCATTTATAAAATACCCTTCAAGTCAAACATCAAATATGGTGCAATTATCAACTACAAAATGATCTTATATGGTATGTTCTTGGGGAGATGGTACAGGTTGTTTTTGCATAAAATAATCTCAAAATGAACAAATGTTACTCTACATGCACATTTAAAAAAAAAGTAAAGCAGATGCCATACCTTCCATCTTTGCACATCGCTCCAATAAGAAAAAAAGAGCTCCTACACCAAGAGACAACTGTGCACCTGTCAATCTAGCTCAGATTATTACTGAGCACATTTACACAGCTAAAGCTGACACACGTATTTGGAAACTTGTATTTTTGCACTTGTTTTCTATTGCCATTACTCCTTCAACAATAAAATTGACATGTATTCTTCCTACTTCAGTTAAATCACAGATTAAAAGTGCAAGTTACACTGTGAGGGCTGAGGGAGAGTGACAGAAAGGAATGCGAGGATGAGGAAAGAGAAACAAATCCTACCAAGGAGAGAAAGTAGAATATTTCAAACAAGGACAGAGGGGGAATAGACATTGCCTAAAATATATTTATAACTCTACCCAAATGTAATAATAAAGTAATTCGTTTTTAAGTAATTGACTTCGACAGTACTGTAATAGTTTTAAAAACCATAATGGGCTAGTGTTAGCTAGTTTTCCTCAACCATTTAAATTTGTTTATTTTATAAACTTACGCTCAATAATGTCAACTAAAATGTGTTCGTAATGCAGGTTTCAAAAGTAATTCAGATTTTAAAGTTATTACCTCAGTAAGGAGCTGATGAAACAATGCTTCTCTAAGGCGACACAAGTAGTAGATCTATTTGTTTGGAACTTTTGACGGTCTCCATGATCCGCCATTGCTGTATAAAAACTGACTGATGAAGTCAACGGAGATTACACAACTCCCTTTCAATGGCTCTGTGGCACACCTAAACAGAATCAACAACAATTACCATCAATAGTTATACCCCTTAAGACATTAGCAACAGGTAGCAAACACGTTTTTCTGTACAGATTAGAAAAATAAAAGCACAAATCCCTGTGAAACTACGTTATTGTGATGTTAAAGCATGACGGCCATTTGTGCTACATCGTTTTTGTTTACGGTAACGTTACGAAGTTAGATGTAATGTTAGCCAAAGTGCATTCATTCACTCGTTTTGTTACTAACGTAATATGTTATTAAGAATGTGAGGTGTCTGTGGCATCATTTATTTACTTATGAATCACAATACGTATCTACCAAAACAAAGCTTTTGGAACAAACTTACTCTGGCTTGTTGGGCCATTGTGGATCGCTGATAAGAATAACAGAAAAGAGCGCTTCGTCTTCTTCTTCTTTGGGTTATTGGCGGATCGCAACCAACTTAAGGTGCATCTACCGCCACCAACTGTACCGGAGTGTGAGGCCGGTCACTGCCCACCCAATTCAACACCACCCACCACACCCCACCACAATAGAAATTAAAATACAGCCCACTACCCCACCCCACTACCTACCCTCCCCCTTCCCCTTCCCTTTCATCAGCTCGTGAACCAACGACCGCCTTCTTTTGAACCACAACCCCCCCAAACGCAGCCTGTGCTCCCCACCACAATTACAACACCTCACCATGTCCCCTGCCCCACACTTACCATACTCATGCGCACCCCCACACCTACCCTTCCCTCTGCACACAGCAGCCACATGCCCCATCCGCTGACAATTAAACCACCTCAGTGGCGGTGGCACATATTCCCTTACATAAAAACTAAGATACCCTAAGTGCACCCTACTCGGCAAAGGCTCCCCAAACTCCAACAACACCGTGGGACTCACCGTATCCAACCCCAACGCCCTACTGCCCAACCGTCTCGCCTCCAACACCACCCCACCCGACACAATTTCCTTTAGCTCCTCCATTGACAGATCCTCTGGCACACCCGTGATCACCCCTCTCACCTTCACCGCACTCCCAGGCACCAGACACTTCATCTTACCCCCACCTCCAACTTCATCAACTTATCCCTCAGAGCCACACTACCCACCACAATAAGAACCCTCCCACCACTCAAACACCTAGCATCCACCACCCTCCCAACCTGTTCCCTAATCACCGCAGTGAGTGACACCGGGTGTAACAGCTTACCTGTCGGGGCCGAAAACTCCACAATCAACTTATACCCCTGCTCCCCACCACCAAGTGCCGACCCTTCACCCTCTCCCGAACTACTCTCACTACCCTCTTTCTTCCGTGCCCGCTTCTTCTTCCTCTTAACATACCATGCTTCCTCAAACCCTACCGCCACTCCAGCTACACCCACACTACCATCCGAACACCCATCCATTCCGACCTCACCCCCTGCACAGCCGTCGCGACCCGCCACCAACACGGTAGTACTCCTGTTCACCAGCTCCTGCTCTAACTCCTCCGCAGTGGAACCCCACGAGTACGCCATGCCTCCAACCCAAAATCAGTCTGACCAAAGCCGAGCGCTTCGTCTTCTGATTTCTGATTGGATCTTTGCCGACATGAAAAACAGGAAAGAGCGCTTCGTCTTCTGATTGGCTTATTTTCTGAAATATAGGGTGATCAGTGGGCGGCCCCTCCCCAAATGGCATAGCCCTGGTCGGCCTATAAAGTAAAGCCAATGAACACCTCTTTTTTCCTCGTCAGGTTTGGAAGTCTATTGGTAACGTTAACAGACAGTGTTTTGGAATCTCTCAATGCCAGAAAATGACATACAACATAATAAAGCATATTGCATCATGTCTGATTCATTCCTGTAATATACACTTTAGTGAATTGTAAAGTGTGGAGAGGGGTCACTCTTGTTTTGTATAGAAATAATCTGTTCTTTGTGTTGCTTAGGTTATTGTTTTATGATTGATGTTAGGTGACAACTGTTGGTAGTGTTATGGAAGAATGAGTTGATTTGAAACATATGAATTGTTTTGGTAGTTGTAGTGCATTTTGGATGTGAAACATGTACAGTAGGAAATTACACATTGAAAGTGGGTAGACTATTTGCAGTTACAATTTACCCCCATTACAAAATGAAACTCCCGGGCTGAAAATGTCTCACTCCGGCCCTGGTGACATTTCTTGAGTGATTTTGTCATTCCTCCCTCAAGTGTAACGGAAGTGTAAATTATTACGTGGTGGCGGATTAAACAGTTTTATCCTGTTTGGGTTTTGGCATTTCGATGTGAATCATCCACATCAATGATTAAACTTTTATTGGTGGAGGTAATTATTATTTTTGAATAGTCAACGTCATAGACACGCACGGCCACCACATTCTCACGTCTGCTCAAAGGTTTCAGTGATGGCCTGCACATTCTCGCGTCAAGTTAATTTTTATACATCACACCGTCTGCGTGAAAGTTGTGCATGACGTTCCAAATAATGCTAATTTATGTACGTTTGAAATGATATTCTTGTATATGTATCAGAGGTAAAATGTAAAATGTCCTTCCTATACAGGCAGACAGAAGTGTAGACAGTCAGTTTTCATGTGGTCGTGTAAGTTAATGTTTTGAATTTTTTTACCATTTGTTAACTGGATACAGTACTAAGGGTTGGTTAGTTGTCAGCAAAATGTGCATCTGTTCTATAAATCGATGTGATTTTGTTCATCATACCCGACTTAAATGATTCCTCACACAGTATGAAATTGACCCTATCTGACTCCACCCCCCAGGCAAGAGCACCACATGCTACTGGAGAAGCTGTCAGCCCTGGAGAAGAAGGTGATCGTAGGAGGAGTGGACCTTCTGGCCAAGGCTGAGGAGCAGGAGAAACTACTGCAGGAGTCAAACAACGAGCTAGAGGAGAGGCGCAGGCGGGCTGAGCAACTACGTCGAGAACTGGAAGAGAAGGAGGTATGTCACTTATACAACCTTAAGCATGTTACAATTGTATGACACTTCCACGGTAGCATAATGGTGTCCCTACATGCTAACCAAAGCATTGAGAACTTTGTAACACAAATTGCTTACAGTTCAGCTCATGTAGCACAAAGTTTGTGGTTTGACTAATTGAGTCTGTTTCCGAAGATGGCGGCTGCCTTCCTTCCATTCTCTGACTTGAACCCAAACCAAAAATACCAAATGTCTCTACTACTGCACAGTATTTCAGTTATCAGCATAGATCCATCCTGTGATGTTTTTAGATAAGCTGAAATTTCACTCCTCCCTCAGAGGTGATGAAGTTATTGGGAAAATAATATTTTCTGGTGTATGGGGTTGATTTCTCTGCAAAAACTAGATAACTAAGTTATGCAAAGCATGTAAGGTTAAAAAGAAGGTAGAGGAAATAACACAATTAATGATTTACAATTCAAATAGAACACAGTGTGCCATTCACAATGTTTCCTATGTTGTAAAGAAGAACATGATAAAGAAAAAAACGAAAACATTTGTTTGTTTTTAAATAAAAGTAACAACCATTTCATTTACAGTAGACATGAAAACATTTCTTCCAACCCTTTTGACCTTACAAAAATGTATAAGAGATTTCTAATATATTGGAACTTTCAAAGTGTATAAAAACAATACCTTCGTAAAACAGCCTGCCATGTAGAATTTATTTGATTGGATGGACCTGTGTTAAGTACCGGTACACATTTTCTACTTAAACCTGCACTATGTAACTTTGTTGATAACTACACAAATTTGGACTACTAAAATACCAGTAAACATTAGGAGCTACCATATTGCATCCAGGGATTGAAATCATCAACCTAAATAATAAATGATATAGACAATAGTTGCATATCAAAATTTCCCTAACAAGCAATACATATAATGGACTCAAAATGTGTATTTAAAAACAATATATATATTTTGTCATGGTATTGATCCTGCGTTCAATAACATAGCTAACGTCCACCTATTGTCAGCCACCTCGTTATCGGACACTTCTAGTGGTTGAAGGAATAGATCTCCTCAAGTTCAAAATTGACATTCACTGGAAAAACAAGAGTACATTTTTTATCTAGACATCCACTGATTTTCATACAATTTTATGTAGGTAAAGGCACATTCCTGCACTACATCTAAAAGCATTCTCACATTTCTGCAAGTTAAACATTTGACATTCAATTACTGCATTATACACTACACTATTTGTAATTATAATGACCTCATCAACTTCTGCTTATTATAACCTCTCCAAAAACATCAAACATGCTATATAACAGTTATAATCGTGACACATTTTCAGAATATTGCTCAAATAAAAGCACATCATTCAGTTATCTACTCTGATACATTTATTTCCCACATTACCAGGGATTTCTTTCATTCACTCCCACAACATCCACCGATCTTCATACAGTTTAATGTAGTTAAAGTGTTTTTTTACTACTTGTAAAAGGTGAAGCGTATAAATTGTATGTAACAAGTTGCAAATCGTAACATTCAACTTGGCTGTCAGACACTACCTCAGGTAATATATTATTTTTAACCTCTAAGGTATAGCTAAATGTGTTGTTAAATTTGCTAACTTGTTTGTCTAAATGTCCATATACATGCTAGTAGCAAGAAATCAATCAATTGTTAAGTGTTAAATAATATGTAACATGTAAACAACCAATGTCAATCTTTACTGAATACTGTAAACAAACCATTTGGATGGCACACAAGGCTAGGCAAGGAAAATAGTCTCGTTAATTCCTTAACAGTAAGTCAACCAAACAAGCTAGCTTTCTAGTAAACACATTGGAGAATACCACTATTTAGCTTTTTGAAACAAAAATAACTTAAAATTTGTATTTGAACAAAATTGTGATGTGGCCGATTAATGTAGATGGTGGCGGATAATAGAGGGTCATTTTTTTTAGCAGCTAGCTTAAAATAGCAATATTTTTACAAATATTTTAGACATTATATTTACTAACAAGCTAGCTAACATTTTTATTAACACTAATTTTTGCATAACATTGACAGTGTGATGCACTGATAACACTAAAAGAAACAAACAGCTGCTGGGTATGCCAACTACGCTAAATTAAAAAATAATTTAAAAGATCTACATGATTTCCACCGCTGGGACAAATGAATGGAAAGTTACATTGTGCATCTAATAAAAAATGGGTCTTGAATTTTCTGATGATTTCTGGGATGGGGTGATCGATAGAACAAGTTCCACTTCATCTTGCGCTAGACTTGAACTTATTCAGTGTAAGGTGACCAACAAAGTTCATTTTTCTAAATCCAGATTGTCCAGAATGTATCCCTCAGTGATGGATGTGTGTGACAGATGACATTCCTCCCCATGTAACCTCTACCATATGTTTTTTACCTGCTCAAAATTGAGCTATTACTGGACCTTTGTATTCCATACCCTTTCAGAAGCACTTTAAATCAGTATAAATCCATGCCCCCTGATAGCGGTGTTTGGAGTCCCAGGGGACTCCCTCTCGCTGAATCATTAAAATGCAGATATCATTGCTTTCACTACACTAATTGCCAGACATAGGATTTTGCTCTTATGGAAGTCCTCTCAACCACCATTAGCCTCTCAGTGGTTATGTGATGTCCTGTCATTCCTAAAACTTGAGAAAATTAAGTATGCCATGAGAAGATCACAATCAAAATTCATAGAAAAATGGCAGACTTTTATTTCCTATTTTAATGGCTTGCAGAGGCTTCCCTCTGATCTGAGTCAGATGATATGAAGCTCCTAGTCCACCAAGTGTAACTTCCATTATTGAATGTATTTGTATTTATGCTAGTGTGTTGTCAGTTGGTTTAGATGTTTTGTGTGGGGTGGGGGGTTTGGGCAGGTGGGTGGGTGGGCTGGGTATGGGTAGCGGGGGAGGGTGGTTTGGGGGTCAGCGATTATGTTGGGGGGGACTAAAATTGTAAAAACTGTATTGATATATATGTTGCTGGACACTATTTCTGTAATTTTTTCTCTGTCAATCATTATATATAAATAATAATTTAAAAAAAAGATGAACTAAATTGTTAATCTACACTTGCATTTGCTTTCTATGTTTTATATTTGGGTTTGCGGGTTGATTTTTACTTTTGTAATTGGGTAATCTGTCTGTCCTTGTTGATAGAGCTTTAGAGCAGTAACATGGTAAATGACTGTGGGCTCAGTCCACCTCACCACTCTGACACAGCAGGATGCTCGTCACCACACGTCACTTTCCTCTTTACAGTGATGTTTAAATGTGAAGAGGATATGACTGCAGTATTCCCAGCATATTAGCTACCTGAATTACTCATAACCTAAAATCTACATTTCCATGTTAACTCAATTTACACAGCTTGGTCCTCACTAATTAGTATTTCGGAAAATGGTGAAATGATCTAAATTTGGCAATGTAAATGCAGCCTTTAAGTCAACAAATTCCAACTCAGCCTCTGGTGTAACGTTGGCCTGATTACCTTGTGATGAATCCGTAGGGTGCATGAGGCTAGGTCCTGTCTTTAAGGGTATCTACACGTTCTGGCTTTTGAACCAAATCTATTCCACTCATAAATGATGGACTATCTCTTGCCTCCCACCTGTAGACTGCTATTAGAAATTAGAATTGATAGAAATAGCACAAAACATGTGATGTATCCATTAGGTGACTAAGCCAGCCATGTCAGCAGCATCAGACTAATTACAATGGGATGTTATACACACATGGCACCTGTCAATGAGGACTTTTGACATATTTTTTACATCTGTTGTCATTGAAATCTGTTAACGCATGTTATAAAATGCTCCTTAACACTCCTTTTTAACTAATGTAATGTCTGATTCCTGTTCAGAGTGGAATAGAAACACTATATATATACACTAATAAAAATATTTGCACACACGTGCGTGCTTGCGTGCGTGCGTGGACATCAGAAATTGACCATGTGGGGACATTTTTCATGTCCCCTGTTGGGAATTGCAATTTATGGCTCGGGTTAGGTTTAGGGAAAAAAATACTTTTGGGCATAGTGTTAGAATTGGGGTTAGTATTAGGTTTAGGCATTGTTGGTTATATTTAGGGTTTGGCATTAATAAAAAGGTAAATTTTTTACACTAAATGTGGGTTACTGGGGTTATGGCAAGGGTATGGTTAAGGTTAGGTTCAGGGTTAGGTTTAGGGCTAGGAAATAGGGAACATGGATTTTTTTAGGTCAAAATTACTTTTTTAAGTCCCCACTTAGATAGGTATGAAAGACTGTGTGTGTATATGTATATACAATTCAATGACTCATCTGTGAGAAATAGACAAGAATAGAAGGACACATGTTAACATGGGGGAATTTTCGCTGCACACTGATGCAGGTCAGAAGATGTGCTCTGCATAGGCAATAGAATGCCATTTTAGATAACTATTGACTTCCTCTTGTTGACAGTAACAACCACAATGGAAAACAAATCATTTTGTCTTTGTGAATTAACCTCAAATGAGTTTGTGAGTTTATACATCTATCTATGCAGCTTTCCCAGCAATGACACCAACATCTCCATGCAGATAATTAATGCAATGTAAGAAAACAGGTAAAGTGTTTGTTTCATAATCAAATAGTTGAAATTACCTCCCAAAATTGCTATTTGCCCCTTCTGTCAATTCAGGCGGAGCGTCTGGACATTGAGGAGAAGTACACTACTCTACAAGAGGAGGCCCAGGGGAAGACCAAGAAGCTGAAGAAAGTCTGGACCATGCTGATGGCTGCCAAGTCAGAGGTAGACTACTGTACCATACTGTATAGAAAGTGTTGACCATGCTGGTGGCTGCCAAGTCAGAGGTAGACTACTGTACCATACTGTATAGAAAGTGTTGACCATGCTGGTGGCTGCCAAGTCAGAGGTAGACTACTGCACCATACTGTATAGAAAGTGTTGACCATGCTGGTGGCTTTGACCATGCTGTTGGCTGCCAAGTCAGAGGTAGTCTACTGTACCATACTGTATAGAAAGTGTTGACCATGCTGGTGGCTTTGACCATGCTGTTGGCTGCCAAGTCAGAGGTAGTCTACTGTACCATACTGTATAGAAAGTGTTGACCATGCTGGTGGCTTTGACCATGCTGTTGGCTGCCAAGTCAGAGGTAGACTACTGTACCATACTGTATAGAAAGTGTTGACCATGCTGGTGGCTGCCAAGTCAGAGGTAGACTACTGTACCATACTGTATAGAAAGTGTTGACCATGCTGGTGGCTGCCAAGTCAGAGGTAGACTACTGTACCATACAGTACCAGGTGGTTGTTGTTGTCAGATGGTTCCTGTTTATTGATGACAGGTTGTTGTTGTCAGATGGTTGCTTTTTATTGATGACAGGGTGTTGTTGTTGTCAGATGGCTGACCTGCAGCAGGAGCATCACCGGGAGATCGAGGGCCTGCTGGAGAATATCCGCCAGCTCAGCAGAGAGCTCCGACTGCAGATGCTCATCATTGACAACTTTATTCCACAGGAGTACCAGGTGTGTGTGTGTGTGTGTGTGTGTGTGTGTGTGTGTGTGTGTGTGTGTGTGTGTGTGTGTGTGTGTGTGTGTGTACACATACATCCTATGCTGGTGTGGCCCAGGTTGTAGGTAGATACTGACATTTTTCCTGCTCCTCCGTCTCTGTTGCAGGAGATGATTGAAAACTATGTGCACTGGAATGAGGACATTGGTGAATGGCAGCTGGTGAGTACCTGACACCGCTATAACAAAATGATAAACCTGAGAGCAGTCTGGACACTTTCTCTGAAGCTCAGAATGCACATGTTTCCCCTTGCATGATCTTCTCAGAAATCTTACTGCTTACTCCTGTTAAGTCATTGACCCGTTCGGTTACCTATACTTCTGATACTAATACTTATTGCCCTGTTTCTCCTCAGAAATGTGTAGCATACACAGGCAACAACATGAGAAAGCAGACACCAGTGCCAGATAAGAAAGAAAAAGATGTAAGTAATGAGTTGGTTTATCGGTCCGGTTAGCACAGCACTAGCCAGATGGCTACTTTCTCAATCTTCGAATGGCTACAGTATAGACGTCTGGACAACTCTCTCCCCCCCTGAATATTCTTCACAATTGCTACTAACCCTGCCTTGTCATCAGCTCTGCAACTTGGTGGACAGATGTGGGATGGTAGATGGGACTAGCACAGCAGTAGTTAGCTCATACCTGCCAAACAAGCCTTTCCCAAAAAGGAAGACAATCTGTGGTCTGGGTTTTAACATTCTCTCCCTACCTCTCCTTCTTCCCTTGTAGCCATTCGAGGTGGACCTGTCCCATGTGTATTTGGCCTATACAGAGGAGAGCATGAGACAGTCACTGATGAAGCTGGAGAGGCCCAGAACCTCAAAGAGTAGCAAGAGTGGCAGGCCCAAGACTGGACGAAGGTAATGCAGAATTGATTTTCTCTGAAGAAAACACGTCTTCTAGAAAATATTGATGACAATTGTATTTCAAGTTGTATGTTTCTCCGAGTACTGTGCTAGCCACTGAAAAACATATATTTGATAACACACACTCTTTGACATCCATCTAGTCCTTAATACTAGAAACTAAATGTATTTTCTTTGATTGGAGCATACTTAAACCTGCCTGCCTTCCACTCATCCTCGCTCTGAACTAGACTGTGTAGATTGTCAACACTTACAAATTCTTTGGTGTATATATATATATGGCTTGACTGCTAGTTCTAATTTAATACCCACATCATCCACATTCACTGCATTCAGAGCCCAGACAATTGAATTTTATGCCAGAGTGTAATACAACAAAATTGTATTAAGGAGAACAACATGGGTTTTTAACGATGTATACAGACGTTTATGATCAGATGTGTTATTGCAGAGACTGATCGTGTCTACTGCTATTTCAAGGAATACTAACTACTTTTACATTCTAATGTATCGCTTAATCAAGAACACATCCCGATAGGTAAAGTGCTACCATATCTTATCATACACTTATGTCATTCTGAGGAATACTACATTTTCTGCTACAAGCTTTTAGATACTTGCTGCTTTCTGGGCAAGCTGACATTTACTTTAATACAATCGCCATGATAATCAAGCAAGCATTTCCCAACACCAGTGACAGTATCTGCGTTGCGACCAATACCACACTGAAACAGATCTTTTCATCACCCAAGTTGCACCCTGTATCGCTCTGCTTTTTACCAGAAGCCCTGGGTGCTGTTATTGATGCATATGTCTTATTCCCGGACAGGAAAAGGTCAGCGAAGCCTGAGGCTGTGATCGAATCCCTGCTGCAGTGAAACACACAGAGACACTCAGGACTGGAGCCCATGTACTGCAATGAATCTACGTTACCTTAGAAGCAACAACAGGAGTCCTTCAATAATCAAGCCTTGAAGAGTTTTTATTGTTGAACGTTGTTATTTAAAAAGATTTAACTGAATACACTGTATAGCTGAGTAAGGTTTTAATTGTGAAGGGATGAGATGTCCGTGGTTTGGTCCAGGAGGGGGGGGGCTGGTAACAGTACTGTAGGGTTTAGGCTGTGTTCCCCAAATGGGCCGCTATCAGTGAGTAAGGATAAGGGTAAGGATAAAGTCAAGGGTACCAATCACATGTATTATAATAACTAAAGCATTGAGGATTGTCAGCTTAATGTTTGAGTCTTGCTGTCACCAATGAAGCACAATTCAGGTGGCATCCTGCATTCTAAATGGCACTCTTGCTTATTTAGTGTACTTCTTTAGGCCAATGTCTGAAGGGTGGCCCATAGGATCAAAATTAGTTAAATCTATATAAGAGGAAGGTGCTATATAACAAGTGCTCTTTCTGCATGGAAACACTGGGCTGGTCAGTTGCTGTAGTTTGAGAACCAAGTACCTCTGGTGGATAATGGATGTCAATTACATCGGCAAATATATACAGGTGGAGTCCCTAATGGAATTCTACTCTCTATATAGTGCACTAATTCTGACTAGGGCCCGACAGTAGTGCACTACATGGATTATTAGGGGGCCTTTTCAGATGCAGCAGATTAATCTACGATGAGCACAAGCCATGGTCTCTGATGAATTAGTCTGCTAAGACAAGTGTGACACTGTACAACCACAACAACCTCTGCCTGTATTTGAGATGAAGACGCCCCCACTTATAATGCCAGGATGTTTTGTTGATGCAAATGAGAGCCAATGTAATGTAGAAATTATAAAAAATAGAGCAATGATCCATTCTGAAATGTTATGTACGCTACAGGTCATAAGGCCTTTTATTTCAAGCATCACAAGTATGAAAGTCTAAAGTGTGCTTATCTTTGTTTACTCTTTCAGGTAAGAAGGGTAGGTTGTGCATGCAATAGTGCTCACATAGTAGTGCCATTCAACCATTAAAAACTTACTAAGCAACTTTTATTTCTATATTCTCATGTTGTTAATGGTAATGTAGTGAAAGCAAAGTGTCTTTATTTGTATTATAATGTATGTCAAATGTTTATGATTTCTCGTATTAATTTATTAAATTATTTCACATTTATATTCTCACACCATTTCTTGGTCCTCATTAAAATGACTACGGTATATTTTTTTGTTTGGGACTGTTTTTACGGTTTTATTTGTCACTTTTGTTGTGTAGCAAGTTCAGATTGAAGCTGTAACACAATGGCACGGTTTTCCTGTCCATTTGTGACTTTGTTTACAGACTCAAGTTCAGATATTTTTTCCACAAAATAATTAACATCTTCTGGTCGTATTGGTTGAAAGAATTTGTTTTTGTGAATCTGGATTTGCAATCCTGTGTAAACCCGGCCTAGTTGCTTGTTTGTTAACACATGAAACTAAATGCTTAAAGTGATGGTTCGGAGTAATATAAACCTAGGGCAGGGGTGGGCAAACTACGGCCCGCGGGCAAGATGCGGCCCCCGGGTCCTTTGATTTGGCCCGCAAGGCGTTTTTTTTCTCCACAGCCTTCCGACGCTCTAGAGCATCAAGCACAATTTTATTGTATCGTGAACCGTACATGCTAGCAACTAAAGCTTGGTACCATTGGAAAGAAGATCAGCTGAAGAGATGAGTGTTGGCTCCTCCATGTGGGTTTATCAGAGCCGGAGGACGCACAGAGGACAACATGTATAGCCTAGCAGCCGAGAGTAGCAGCCATCAGGCAAATGTTATTTAAATAAAGTTTGGTAACATTCTCGGGGTTATTTACGAGATACCAACTTGGTTGCATTAGCGCCTGCACTAAGACATTTGTCTGATTGCGCTAACTCGACCAATGTTACAACAAGGGAAAAAGGTTTAGGGGGGCCTGTTAAGCTCGAGGTCAAGGTGCAAATGACCCTAGGTTTATATTACTTCAAACCATCACTTTAATTGGATTTAGGTCAGGTGATTGACTTGGCCATTACAAAAGAATCCACTTCTGTGCGTTAAAGTATTTGGTTGCTTTCGCAGTATGCTTGGGGTCATTGTCATTGGGACTGTGAATTGCTGTCTATTGAGTTCTGCAGCATACAGCTGAATTGGAGCAGACAAAGAAGCCATATGAATACTGATAGCCCAATTATTATGTGAACTGTTGTGGCAAGGAACTTGTTTTACATTCTAAATTGACTGCCAGGCTCTAGGTATGTGGCTTGTCTCCCTGGCTGCGCTCAATTAGCATGAGTACTTAAGCATCCCAGTTGTCTGAAGCGACAGTTTGTCTAGTGGCATCTTGTCTAGTCCCATTGTTGTCTCCAACGAAGACTGTCGCCAAAACAAAGAGTTCTGCCAAGTTATTTTATGAAGGTAAGAGGATGGTGAAGGTAAAGCAAAAACTTTTTGCCTCAGTCTTTGTGTGTCTGGAAAAGAAATATTCCTGTCTACTGTGACGTGTCTTGTTTCCCCTCCATCCACCCATCTTGTTCTTATAGTAATTCCAACCACATCCACCTGTCTTATTATAGTTCTTACAATACCTCCCTTAACCGCAACCCTTCCAATCTTGTGTTCCGTGTCAGGACAACCAATTTTCAATATCTGCTAGTTTATGGAACTGTTGTTCAGCTGTACACAAGGCTGACTTCAGCTCTGCCTATGCTGCTCACCGGTCTCATGGATTTCTGGTCCTGACAGAGACATGGATTACCCAGAATAATATTGCTTCTCCAGCTGCTCTCTCTTCAGCCAATTGCATTTTCTCATACTCCAAGAGCATCTGGTCACCATGTTGGTGAATCAGAACACCTGATTGAAATGAAGAGATTGTCCCTCTAGATCAGTGGTTTTCAACCCTCACCTCCGGGCACACAAGACGTTCCATAGTTTAGCTATAGCTGCCGAACTAGCTCACCATATTCACTAATCAATAGTCACTGACAATTATATTCACTGACAATTAGCAGATGAATCAGGTGTGCTAGCTCAGAAATAGATCAAATACATAGAATGGCTTGTGTTCCCTGAGGATAGGGTTGAAAAACACTGCTCTAGATCACATACCCATTTCTTCTTTTGAACCTGTCCATCTAAGCTTATTATTGTCCTCTTATCATCCACCGGGTGACTTCCTCAATGAGCTTGAAGATTAGCTCATTCCCAGACAATGGCTTACCATTCGTTCTTCTGGGTGACTTGAACCTTCCTACATCTACGTTTGATTCATTTCTCACCTCTCTTCCCGCTCCTCTCTCCTCTTGACCTTAACCCTTCCCAGATCCCTACTTTGGCTAAACGATAAATCAATTTCAAATCATGTGATTAGAAAATCAGCTGCAAAAAATATGCAGCAATATTTTTGCGCGTCTGGCCCAGGGTTTAGCTGTCGTGTCAATGGTTTTACAAATTCATGCAGACATTGTGATGAAGTCATGCTCACCAAACAGACGTGGCACAAGGTAAAAGTGTATACGCCCAACAGCAAACGTGAAGGCCAAGAAAAACAATACATTTCTGGTGCGGATAGATGGCATCCGCTGAGTTGCATTTAGTCCCAAGAAAAAAAGCTGCACTGTGGCAGTACTTTGGATTTGAGACCAAAAATGTGCATCAAAATAAGGTAGTGTGCAAGAAAGGCTTGTTAGATACATGAATTGCATTTGTCACTTACAGTAGATCATATGTCAGCTCGTTGTGCTTGCATGTGCGAGGAACACAGTGCACTGTCCTCTTACGGCTCAGTCAGAACAATTGCAGCAGTGCATCACAGATGCTTAAACATATGTGGCCAGGCAACAATTTTGGCACCCAGTCATCCAGGTTCTTGGCATCCTCATCATAATCCATGTCTTTTCCCCAAGGAGATCCATTGGCAGCTTGCACCTCTCACAAACCCCAAGTAAAAAGGCAAATAGCACATTGTGGAATGGATGTGGCTGATGAATGCCATAAGGTTCCTTCTGAGCTCTCTTTTTCTCAGGTGGTAAGGTTCTTAACATGTCATGCATTGTTCTGTTGAACTTCACACTGGCCGTAACCCTGAGGGTGGTAGGGACTTGTATGACTTTTAGCTATGCTGTACACCTTGCAAAGTTCCTGAATGACAATGGCTTCAAAGCAGCGCCCCTGGTCTGAATGCGACTGGGCTGGACATCCGTAGTAGACAGACCAGTGCTTCAGAAGAGGTTTTGCTGTCGTGTTTGATTCTTGGTAGCTACTGCAACAGTACATCTAGTGAACAAGTCATAGATGTCCAGTAGTAACCCTGTCTCAAGGGTACCCTTCCAAAACACCCTCCATGTTCATGCCGGCTCTCATATATTTCCGCTGCAAAGAGTCTGGGACAACTAGCTGCCAAACATTCTCCCAGTCTCTGGGGCCTGAAATGCACTGCAAATATACTCCCTGATATAGCTTGAGTCATTCAAACTGTCTGGCAAGCCATTTCAGCTTCGGCTCCATGACACGCTGTTCTGCTAGACTTGGTCTTTTAGTTCCTTCCACAGCACAGTAGATGGGCCCAATGTTATTGTCACTCTTTTGCAGCTCTTTGATTTCCCCCCAGCTATTTCCGCTAATTCCTTTCCAGATTGTTGCTTGCACTGCCACTTGCACACAGGCACACTTCTCATCCCCTGGCCACAAACACACACAGGCACTTCCTATGTACTCATCCATATAAAGTATTTTCCTTCATATTCAACTTCAGGCACCTCCCTTGGTGGGAGCCTCAATAGTTTATCAGCATTTTTATTTTGCCAACCTAGTTTAAAGAAGACCTCGAAGTGATACTTTGCCAAATGTGCAACCCACTGCCCCAAGGTTTGCTGTCACTAGGTAACAAAGTGGATTGTGGTCAGTGACAATGGTGAACTGAGAAAATAGTAGATACTCCCCGAACTTTTCTGTGACTGCCCATTTGAGTGCGAGTAGCTGCAGTTTAAAGGCGCTATCGTTTCTGTCATTTTTTTCCGATGCCCGCAAGTCACTGCTTGCATACGCTACAGCGCGTTCAGTCCCTCCTTGCTGAGAATGGCTCCCAATCCATGGAGGTTCCCATCCATGGCGAGAATGAATGGCAGACTTAAGTCAGGGTAGGCAAGACATTCTCAGTCAGAAGCAAGGAGGGACCTAACGTGTTGTAGCTCATTTGATCACTAAGTGATCAAACCATGGCACGAAACACCTGTAATAGCTCATAAAGCCAATGACTTGCCTCACTTTCCTCACGCTCTTGGGAGCAGGCCCCATACTCAAGGCTTGAACTTTTTCTTTATCAACCTGAATACCCTTTGAGGATATCACCTAACCTAAGACCTTAACTTCAGGTTTCAGGAGGAAGCATTTACCAGGCTTCAACTTTAGGCTGTGCTGCCTCAACCTATTGAATACACGCTCCAGCCTTTCACAGTGACTTTGAAAGTCCTAGGAGAATACAATGATATCATCGAGGTAGATCAGCAAGATGTCAAAGGTGAGATCGCCAAGTATCGTCCCCATAAGTCTTTGAAAGGTGGCCGGGGCATTGCATAGTTCAAACGGAACCCTGGTCCACTTATATAGCCCAAAGGGGTTATTGATGCAGTTTTCTCTTCTTTCTGTCAGCCACCTGAAAATGTCCTGCAGAAAATCAAGTGTTTAGAAAAGCTGTGTGTTGCCTAGGGCATCCAAAGACTCCTCCACACCTGGAAGTGGGTATGCATCATTGCACGTCACTTGGTTTCAGCCTCCAAAAGTCGCAGCAAAAGTGCATTCTGTTGTCCTTCTTGATAACTATAACGGCGGGTGATGCCCATAGGCTACAGCTTTCTTTCAGAATTTCCTGGCTGACCAAGCCTTGCACGTGTTTTTTGAATTCCTGGAAGACCTGTGGTGGGACTCTTCGGTGCCTTTGTTTGATTGGTGGAGTGTCCCCAGTGGGAATGTTGTGTGTTGTAGTGGTAGTGTAGCCAAAGTTGTCATCACTGCTTGAGAACACATCCCTATGTCTTGTTAGCAGATTATTGAGCTCCTGCCTCTGTGATGGTGTAAGCCCCTCAGAGTTCACTTTTACAGGAACAGGTAGCTGCTATGTGCTAATTTCTGTAACCTGGGGCTTGTTTTGTGTCAACTCTCTCTGACGTGGAGAATGCCATCATCTTCCTCGAACTCAAACGTTTCTCTTGTAAGCACCTCCAAGGTTCTGTATATAGTTGCGACCTTAGACCTCAGCATTAGCCTTATGGTTTCCTTGCTTGAATTCAGTACCCTGAATGGAACTTTGCCACCCACTGCTTTTGCAAGAACATTGGCAACCAGGAGCCCTCACAGGAGACTTGCTTCTGGTGTGGCTTCCATCAGTACTTGGCACTTTACTTTATGTGACACCCAGCAGCGACCATCCAGTATCTTCCCACTGCTCAGGGGAATAATGACTGCTTGCCTTCTGGACAGCTTGACAAGGCCAATCCTATTACCAGGGCCCATGAATCCACCCTCTTTATCCACCCTGTCTAACACTCTATGGTTGCTGGCTCCTACTGTATGCTGCCGGTATTTATCCATCCTTTTCACCCCTCCTCCCATCGTCAGTAGGAACTGAAGCTCGCCGATCACATTTATGCCAAGGATCCCAGATTGCCCCTTCATCTATGGCACATCTGGGTTTGTGTCAGTAAGCAAAAAGACACACTTCCAATGGAGTGTCTTCCCCAAACAATTTAAGACTGGGATATCCAGCCCATTTGTTTCTGTGAGTTTGACCAAGCTTGTTTTCTACAAAGTACTTTCTGAAGTGCAATTCAATAGCTGTCACTTCTGATCCGGTGTCTAAGAGACAGTTTGTCTTCACCCCAGCTATCTCCACTTCGATAGCAAGGCATACTGGGCTGTCCGGCTTCCAATTATGGATGGATCGAGGCTTTTCTGCACGCTCCATTTAGAGCCCTGGTATACTGGGTCAGCTGCTCCTGGAGCATATTTTGATGCTGCAGTTCAATTCCCTACTCCCCCGGCCTGTAGGCAGCATCGACTTGTATGCTCTGGTTCTTAGAGAGACTTGACTTTCTCCCTGCTGTTTATTGCTTTGAATAGCTCTTCCTGTCTGTCTATCATGTAGTTTTATATTAGACACTTCTGTTGCTAAAGGTAAATGAGTTGTCAGTTTCATTGCTGTTAATTATGTTCATAAAGTGAGAAGAATGTTAACATATAAATATAATTTTTTTGCTCAGGGATTGACATTAATGGTTGGCTGGGAGAAAAAAAGTTGCTTTGTACTTACATTAACCTAAATGTTTCCACCAACTTTCAAACCCAGAGAAATTTGTAATATAATTCGAAGACACGGGACGTTTCATTTTGTCTTCCGTCAATGGCGTCATATAACCTTAGACTGCTGTAGTTGCTCTAGTTCCAGGGAACTGCCAAACAGAACGTGAATACCGTTATAATATTTTTAACAATACATTACTTTGTCAGTGAAATTTTTTTCTGCCGAAGACGCTAGATTGGAAGGTTCTCATTGATGACGATAACAAAACCCATAATCCCACGCTCCTTCCCGACGTCATCCAAGTACATCTTTTGCTATTGTTTTAATTGAGAGACCCTTAGTGGCCAAAAACTACATATTGTACATTAAAATGGCACTAATTTTCCAGTCTGGTTTAGTGATGCATTTGTTTATGCAATTCAAATGTTTTGTTGATATAGACTCCACTGTCAACATCAATCAGCCTACTAGCTGTACACTTCTGACGACACCGCAGTCAAGCAAAAATCTGTGCAGTTTTGCATTGCAAGTGCATTTCTTTAAATTGTTTTTCTGGAGACATTTAAACACATCCATCAAAAGCCACAATGTGCAATCTTGTCTGGGAACGAAACGTTATGAATACAGGCACACTTCCATTTATGCAGGTGCTGCCATATGTTAGTTTTCTGTGTCTAGATTGCAGCGTGATACAGACAGGTGATTTTTATATTATTACATCCATAAACCTTACCCTAACCTTAACCACTCTGAAACCTTGCTGTTAAGTCCAGCTAAAATATATTTATGTGACAGACTTTTCAATGCTCCACTGTAAAGCGTGGTTTGTCCACTGGGGGTTGCCGTAGGTGTGAGATTTATTAATTTTAAAGTAAGGGTTATGTTGTGAATGGGGCTAGTTGAATTTGGTGAAGTGAATACAAATGGTGATTCCAGATTGTGTCCGTGTTTCATTTCCATATAATCATACTAACTACGAACCCAAAAATTATTCGGTTACATTTTGACATGCTACTGAATGAAGAGTGAAGCCCAACTGAACATCTGGATATTTTAATCCGTAGTGGACATAATTTCACTGTCTAACGTTCCAATGTCTATAACATCTATTTAAATTAACAAAAACCTCTAAATTAGTAAAAGTCTATAGACAGGACGGTTATTAATGAGTAGGTTTCAAGCGTCAACACAAAAAACTAGGGTCCTGAAACTGCGGTCCTAGAACTGGGGTCCTAATTCTGCAGCCTCCGGTTGTGCAGGAACATACTACTGGATGATTTGCGAAAATTTCAATGACAGCGGGAGAGAGAGAATTCAACCTACTAACACACATAGGAAAACAATTTTAGGCTATATGCCTTAACAATTTACAGAAAATATAAATAAAACGATAGGCAGAACAGTAATAGCAGGCAACTTGTAAGTCGATCTGATTCAAACAACTGTTTACATAGAAGTATTTCATCTTAATTTTGCTGGTGCGGACGGTAGGCTGCCATAATTCCTCTTTCAGAAACCCGTTTATAATTAAGCTGTCAAAACTGTAGGCTATTTCTTGATATTTTAAAATATGAACTTTGAAAAAAGGGGTTTAGGGATAGATGGATAAACAAACCAACCCATGCTGTGTGCTATGGCAACTCGCTGAAATTTTATGAATAAGCCTTTGCCTGGTTCCAGTCTATGAATCAGCCTAGATAAGCCCCATGACCAAGGGTGTAGGAACGACTTTGATATTGGGGGGGACACCATATATTTTTCACAAATTGTTTTTATTATTGCTGGGGGCCACATTGCCACCAGTCTTGGCCAGGACTCCCTGGGAGAAGAGTTATTGTAACTCAATGGGACCTTTCCTGGTTAAATAAAGGGGAAAAAAAATAAAATTGCCTGTCTGTAACATTTGGGGGACATGTGCCCCATCCCCCCTGTTCCTAAGTCCTTGTTTCTGTTTATTGATTGAGGAACTTGCATTGAATAGGCAGCAACTCAACCAATTTGGGTTTAATCCATTACAATCATGAATACATTTTAAAACCTCACACCCTGCAGTGCCGACTGCCTCGTCTCTTTCATGGCTGCATCACGGTTCTCCTAATAAATTAACAATTGTAGCCTATATGTTATTGCAAACAAAGTAATACTGGACTATATGACCAGTTATGTTTAACTTGGTCTCTTCTGTATATGGAAAATGTATTAATGGCACAAACTTTCACATATTCATCATTAATTCCTTTTAAGACCTTACCTCACACCCTCCACATGTTACTTTATCTGTAACTCCTTCATGTGCCACTCCTTCCTCACCTGCCTCTGCCCTGATGGTACCACACATTATATCATTTTTAAAATGTAAATCTAGGCATGGTAAATGATAGGTTACTTATGATGTTGTCCTGTCCTTGTGTAAAATGTGTTGTATACTTACACTAACGTTACTCTTTGTAAAAAACTTCAGTAACGTTATGTCTTTTGATGATGGTTTTTATTTTTTTGTCCGGTGGCATTATGCTTTAATTAGATGACAGAACATTTTACTTTTGCTAAGGTTAACACAGAGAAATCAATTGCCAGCTATGTGGCTAGCTATCTAACGTAACGTTAGTTAGCACCTGTCGCAAAGCATAACACACGTGCCATTCAAAATTCCATTGTTGATTTAATTCTCATAAGCCTTTTATCCATAATAAAATTTTAAAAAGCTTGCTAACTTCAACCGCTTGACAGAAATTTACCTCATACAAAGTAGTCTTATTCAACTTCAAAGCTGGTGCGCAACAAATGACAGTATGAAGGTGCGCAGCGGTAATGTATTTTTATGTTCCTAGTGTAATGTTAACTTCTCTCTACCAATCAGATGCTCCGACTATAGGTGAAAATTGAAGAATATGAAGCTGTTGATTGACGAATGGTGATTATTCAAACAGCATGAAATACGCACAACCGGCGCTATGTCATAGAATGCCTCTGAACAGATTCGCGCCCACTTATGGGGGAAAACAAACCGCCATACAGTCAATGACAGTATGCATACAGTATCGGATCGAGAAAGTGGACTAACTACAACATGCCAAAGAGTTGTTGTTTGGTGCACCAATATTGATTTTGTGGACAACATTTCATAACAGATAGGCCTAAGAAATTAATATTCAGTGACATGTAAAGGGGTGATAACAGGGAATGGGTGGAAATAGGTAAGTACGTATTTTACTTTTATTGGCATAATCATAACATCCCAGACAGCAAATACATTCGAATGTATTTGCTGTCTGGGGTCAGTGTCTTGTGATTACAAGCATGCACCCTTAAACATAGGCTACAGTTTATTTGTATTGGTGTCCAGAAAAGTGTACTCAGTACTCTAAATATAAAGACAATATATACATAATATTTACATTTAAAGCTGTTTATTTAAAAAAACGAAGTAAAATCATTCACTGGCTTAACACCTGGTGACTCGATCAGGTACGAGTAAATGTCCGGGTAAGATAACTCTGGCCACTGGGTCGGGTTGTTACACCAATTTGACACGGGGAGAATGAAGCAACATGTTTTTAAATTGAAAAATATAGTTTGTGTATGTATCTTTCATGGTCTATGGCAAGCAGGGTGGACATATAATTACTTGACATTAGTGATTTCGTAAGTTAAAGGGATACTTCACCCTACAGCTATCTGGAGGTGCTAGTAGCTTCCCCCAGACATTTGTAGAACAGTGAGATATGTTTTACCCATGCCTGGCTAGTGTAAGAGCAAGATTTGAAATTTCGCGGGGTATTTTCATACGCTGACGTCACCGTGTGAGTCCAATGGACTTTGGAGATAGGAAAAATGAATGTAGGC